>JBCFYV010003116.1:0-30836 GCA_039000515.1 Timema cristinae
TTTTTAATATTTAATCTATAGCCAGTAAGACAAGTGAAAATCATACATTCATGAAATATTTAATATTTAAAGAAATAGAAAATCAAACACAAAACTGATATAGTATAATATTTATCAAGCTCAAAATGACAATCGGAAAGAAGAAAAGAAAAGAGAATATTAGATAGAAGGAATCAATGTCACTTATTCTACCTTCTCCAGCTTACTTTTACTTGAGTGAGTCATTACTCATTAGTTTGGTTATCCGACACTGTCTGGATGGGCGGGCATTATGTTTAGCTAGTCGGTGTTATTTCTACAAATTGGTAAAGTTAAAACAATAGTTTTTCTCATGTTTTGCAATGATTAATTTGGTCCCATAAATAAATTTAATTATCAGAGCTAAACAAAAAACTCAAACGAATTAATTCTTAAAAACGACATTGTGTATTACAAAATGAGAGTAAATCAAATTATCGGGGTGTAAAAATAATACTTTATATTATACTAGTATGATTAAAAATGATGTAATTTTTACCCCTTTTAAACTATATTTGTACATTAAAAATTATTTGTATTTATTATAGTATAAACATTTCATTATGTAAGCTTCTTATAATATATACAAAATATTAGCCCTATACATTTAATACTTTGCCTTCACAGTGGTATATAAAATCATTTAAAAGCAAGTCCAGCCCGTTTTACTCATGAACTGTAATGAGTTGAAATCATTGAATCAGTATTTATATCTTATAATAATACACGTGTTTAAGTTGTGCAATAAAATGTTGATGGTCGAATTACCTTAAACCTACTGCCGGTATTAGTGCTGCGCGATAGGGGAGACAGAGGAATAAGAGAGAGGTGTAAGCCTGACTGATTCATATTTGTACCATTTTCCATCACTTTATTAAATTGCAAATCTTATAAATGTATATTTACACTTATAGTTATATTAGTACCTGTTAAGTGCCAGCTTCTTACAGTTATGTATTTACAATGCCAGCCATTATACCTCGTTCTGTCTTTAATTGATACATCATTGAAAGTATTTTTACAATAATTATATAATTAAATTAATATACATGAATGTGACAATCCGGTATAGCGCTGATGACAGGACCCTAAGAAATAATTGGTTTTCATCTAGTTTAGGAAAAATAAATTTGTAAGTTCTATAAGGTTAAGTTAGTTAAATTTAACTAGTGTTAAACAAGTTTGAATTTTGTTGGAAAGAGGTAACGTAAGATATATT
Organism: Timema cristinae; assembly: GCA_039000515.1. Taxonomy (NCBI): domain Eukaryota; kingdom Metazoa; phylum Arthropoda; class Insecta; order Phasmatodea; family Timematidae; genus Timema; species Timema cristinae. The sequence goes on from JBCFYV010003116.1 coordinate 1,238, forward strand.
TAATGGTTAAGGTTATGATGGTTATAATTAACTAGACTCACTCACTATAGTAATAGTAAATATTATTAAAAATGATTATTTACGTGATTAACCTATCTATGAATTATAGGACAAAGGTAAGAAAAAAAGTAAATTATATTATTTGAATGAATTAAGTCACTTCCAACTAAGTTGTTATATCCTGAAACTCTTATCTTATTTCCTTATTTGATGTCATCAATAAGTTACATTTTCAGTCTTCCTGGTCGCCTTTACCCTTCACACTTTGACTTTTATGACGTCACTCAATAGGACATTATTTATTCTCATAATGTGATTCACGATGATGGAGGGATAACATTAGAGTGGACCATCAAGAAATAGAATGTAATGAGGTGGACTGGATATAACTAGCCCGAGATAGAAATAGGGTGTAATGGGGTGGACTGGATAGAACTAGCTCAAGATAGAGATAGGGTGTAATGAGGTGGACTGGATATAACTAGCTTGAGATACAGATAGGTGGCGTATTTTTGTAGTTGCGACAATGAGATTTTGATTTCCTAATGTCATAGAGTAATTAACATATCACTGGTGAATTATATAAAAATAGACTTACTACTTACTTCTCAGGAGAGACACAAGAGAAGGTGAATGCGGTTGGAATGAGATACCTAAGAAATGTATGTAGAAAAGTTATCCTCTATTTTAAAATTTCGTCATCTGCGTTGTCATCTAATTTCATATGATCCTGCTATATTGACATAAAACTCCGAGATTCCAGCATTAGAATATTGTGAAATATTTTGTATTTTACATTATTATGAACACACATTTCTGCCATTTAAAACAATAGACTTACAAAATACTTTATTTCATTATATATCTGTTGTGTTTGTGTGAGTAAAATGTTTAATGTGTTTGTTTAAGATGGATAGAAAGGACATGACTAGCAAATACAACAATAAGTTCACTCTTTCCTAACCCAAGGAATTTAATTAAACTCAAAGCAAACTACTAATTGTATCACAACAATTTGATGTGTTTATTTTCAATTGGCTCGAAAACTACTTCACGGTCACGAAACAAACTTGGCCCTCAATTAATTTACAATAATAACTGTAATTGAATTTAATATTTGGGGGGGGGGATTGTGCCCCCCTGGAATGTGTGTCCCAGGGCAATTGCCCCCGTGGATCCCCTTCCCCCTAGATGCAACCCTAGCTTCAGATAAATAAATTGTCTTCCTCTTTACTGGGGGAAATGTTATGAGTAGTCTAGGAGTGAAGAGTCTATTTTCTTATTACACCTATGTTTATAATCCTTGAGATGTTATGTACTCTTTTATCCAAACAAAGAATAATGCTTTATCAAAGCCTGTTATTACCTCCGAGCCTGCATCTTGATCGTCTCCAATATTGTGACGTCACAACTGCCAGACAGCTTCTGTATTGAACTTCACTGTGAACATGCAACTTACCCCCTCTTACTATCCCACAAAAAATAATAGACAGAGGTGAGCACAAGAGAGTTATAATTTTATTATCAAAGAAACATGGTACAACTCAATGGGGTAGTGACACTTAGGAATAACAATTGGTAACCATAAGCCAAAAGGGCTGCAAGGCACAAAGGACACCGCCAGGGCCTGAAGGGCATTACAACAATAATAATATCAGCGGCTCCTTACATACAAACGCCCCCCAAAATGGCGTCCTCAGAACACAGCATAAAGGTCTAACGAATTGGTCTCCAGATTCATAATAATAAAACATAAAAAAATAGTCAATCGATAATATTAGTCGAGAGAGAACCCTTCTCATGGTCCGTAACATAGAGTGAGCCAACAGCTCACGCCCCTTAACTAAAGAATGGCATTTACACTATGCTAATATTTCACATTGTAAATGATTAAGTGTACATAAGAATGCCTAAAGGCTTTAAGGGCAAATAAGCTGTCCTCAGAAATATAAGTCCTGGGTGCCCCGCTGCCCCACATTTATCAAATACAAATAAATAGACACCAGCATAGCTACAATGAACTAACCTAACATTAACACCTAACGTGGCGTCCGTATAATTATTAATTTCCCCGCTGGCTTGCGGCCCCACATTTGACCAACCTTGGTAGGAAACAAGGTGGCAAATATAAACAATCCCCAGACATCAAAGATACCTAAAATATCAGATACCAAATATCTGTAAAGTAAACATTGCCTTAAGGGCTGACGTAATAGATGTTACAAAAAATATTAGACGCAGATATAAATTGAATTTCGAAAGAAGGTAGATTAAAGCCAAATTGAATTTATAATATATCGTCGAGCCTTCAAAGTTAGGCTATTTACCTCGAAAGCCCAGAGTGTATTGTGTGTCCTTCCTCTGGGTTAACACTATAATATACCTGTGATAAACATGTGTTCTCAGGGCGTGGAACAAACAAAAGGGGGGAGGGGTGTTCAAGAATGATCTCGAGAGCCAATAGGCGTAGTTTGTACGATAAAGTAGAGTCCATAGAAGGTTTATCCGCAATGCGTCAGGGCGGTGCGAGCACAATGACCATCACTTGTTTCTTGTCCAATTGGAGTGGAGAGGTGGGGGGCAGCCCAACCACACGGTCAGCGATGAGGCACAAACCTCGGTTCAGTCGGATATTGTGGTGGTGATGATCGTCCCGGGCTATCGTAGAGGAGTCGGGACGAGTCAACTTGGGCTGGGTTGGTGTGTTATTATTTCTTATATGCGACGTTGTAACAAGGTTACAAACACTATTTCTTACAATTGACGACTTAAATTGTGCACGTTCACGTACTTTTATTTGATAATATATCTTCTCAACTCGTCACTATTTATTTCATAAAAAATTGCGTGTTTTTTTCAAGTTTTCGAGGAAAAGTTTCCATTCTTAAGGCGTTTTAAAGCGTGTCATGAGTGTAGGGAGGGGAGATTTAGGGGGTTCAATGCCCCCAAATTTTACAAAGTTTTTAATTTGAAGCTTAAAGATGGCCTTGTATCAAACTTCTAATAATATTCACTTTTCAAAAAAACTATCAGGGAGAACCACTCTAAACCGCTTCTAAAGGATTTTAATTCTTAAGAAATTCCAATCAAATAACACTTTAAATGGCTCCAAAGGCTTCCGATCTTTAAAAGAAATAACCGTAGATGGCCTCTCCAATTAGCATCTAATGGCATCCAATATTTAAAATTTATTGGTGGAAGACTACTTAAGATATTTCTCTAGTGGCTACTAAGTTTAGAAGAGAGAAAGAATCAAGCGTGGAACACCCTAAATAGCTTCTAAAGACATCAACATTCTTTTAAATTTCTGGGTGGGGACCACTTCAAATAGATTATAGGGAATCTAACTTATATATTTTTAAAATTTCTTAAAATAGCGTGCCTATATAGACTAAGCCACACTGATTCGAACATAATGTCTTATCTCCAACCTTTATTCAACCATAAAATTGTATATGCATATATTTATCCATTAAATTTATCTTGGTAAAATCATCATGTTTTAAACACCAATACCTACATAAGCCCACACTAGCCAATTTATGGCAAATTAAATTTAATTCCTCTACACTACTCTCTAGTAAAGTCTAAACTGTCTGGGAAAATTGGAACAAATTAAAAAAAAAAAAAGTTGAATCAGAAGTCCAAACAATTCAATATTCAAATAAACGAAAGTTGAGGAAAATCTAGTAGCAACTGATGATACTAAATTTCATGTTCAAGAAAAAAGTAATGTTGAGGACGTAGAAATCCCATTACACTAAATTATGATGTTGTTGAAGACTCAAAGAATGTAAAACAGACATGTGTGTGTTGTTCTCGTCGTCTTTTAACCAAAAGAGATGTTGACATAAGAATTTCTCAATGTTCCAACAATTATTTAAATATTTTAGAAATAGGTGATCTAAAATACAAGCAGAGTTATTTTAATGATATAATATTCTGTGTACAATTTTTTCAAACATTTATTTGGAAGAGGCATTACAACAAATCCTAGACGTCCCCTATCCATGGATGTGTTTTTATTCGCTATCAATACAAAAATATACTACTTAATATATATATTAGAAATTCGTTTGGAAATTGTAGTAAAATACTAGAAAAAATTATCACATATTTTCTGTATTTGTTTTGAGCTACATTTAATTAGAATAAAGTAAAACACAATTTTGAAGAATTTAACAAAGTTTCTAAAAGGAAAAGAAAAGTTGACAAAATTACAAATTTATAAATAATTCTGGAAATTGGGAATTGAGCACTGTAAAATTTCTTAAGATATTAAAGATTGATTAACTTAAAATGAATTAATACTTTCATTTATTTCACCATTTTAGTTATTTGAAAGTCAATAAAGTTATATTATTCATTGTAGCTCCGTCGCTCTTCAATAATCTGCCGAATATCCCGGCCCCATGAACTTTACATCCCGTAGCAAAGAGCAACTAAATACTATCTTTCATTGCATCTTGTATTTAGAAAAGAACTTCCATTATGGTGCAATTTTCATAGGAAGAATACTATCCGATAACTAGAAAACTATTAGATCTAGTACAAGGTATTCAAACGTCAAGTAATATTCTCTGCAGTTGTTACACGATACATAGTATCGAATCGTATAAAATAACACTAATAAAATATTAAAATGTTAGTAATGTTGGGCTGTTGGCCATAAAAAAAAATTTTTTTATAAAATAGGACTATAAATTTGAGTTCCAAGTTAAACAACCACGCAGCGTTTAAACATTATTTTTATGGGCAACTAGGTCGTTAAATCTAGGAGAGAAATTGCCACGTGAACGTTGCGTTCTTACGCAATGTTTAAATATAAGATGAGTTATTTAAAAATATGGTTCACGCCAAAATATGGTCTAGAGATTTCAACATGGATCTTTTTCACTAACAACCCTAAAGTTTGAGTTTTATTAATAGAAAAAAATAAGTGTGAAAATTGGACATCAGTTTTTTATCCAACTAGTTTTTAAGAATAGGCTATTTGCAAAGCGACGATACTAAGATTGATGAAAAAAAGCTCTAAATTTAACTTTCCTCTAAAACTTATAGTAATTCATTGATAGGGTCTCATCACAAAGTTTTAGGCTCTTTGAGAATTAGCAGCGAGCATTCCTCTTTACCTTGAGATAAGAAGTTTCGTCTTTTTCTTTTCGCTCTTTCCTATTGGTATAACTAAAGGGTAGTTGTAGGTGAAGGTTAAATGGACTATGAGATTAGACATAATATAGAAGTACATTAGTTCCAAAAAACGACACAGAAGATAGGAATTTAAGCAGTGTGGCCTAACAGCGATTGAGGTTGGTTCTAAATAATCATACCACCTAACCTCCTTCCTACACACACGCTAACATTTTATTCAAAAGAGTATACACCAGTTTCAATGGGCACATAGGCTACGACGTCTTTCTCGATTTGTCTGATTTTCTGATGATTAAGTACAGGTTTTAATCCCGACTTGATAACTTAGGTGATTTTCCCGGAAATATTTTCCACACATTCCACGTAAAAGCGAATACTTTTTTTACTCAATTTTAACTTCCTCATGATACCAACACCATTTAATAGAACCTTAAATATTCGAATAATCCACATGGGTGCAAGAGAATGAAAATATTTATCACACTTTTTTGAATATCAAGATGTTCTAGTCCAGTTCAAGCGGTTATATTTTAATACTCTGCCATTTTGATATAAGTATGCAGACAACGATATCTTCGTTTAGCAAAATGTTTATGGTAGTTTTATAGGCGTCGATTAGGATCGAAATAAATTAATTTTAATAAACTTTAACCCACTTCAATGATAGAATGGTTTAAGGCGTCACTCTACTGTTAGACATGCCTACTGATAACGGGCAGGTTCAAAGCATGGTCAGGTCCACTGAGAGTGGTTTTTCTTAAATAGTTTCTCACCCTCTTTCAAAGGTGGGTATATTATCTCTAAAAATGCTCCCTTCCTCCCCCTTATCTAATTAGAGTAATTATCATATAAGTATATAGACTGAAAAGGTAGTGCTAAATGTAGTACTAGAGAAATACAAATAAACTTTGTTCAACAATGTTGTTGGAATGGTAGCCCGAAAATAAATATATAATTAAAGACGACCTGTTAAAAGCTTATGTGTGTATCAGGTTTAGTTGAAGTCTAATTTTGTGTTTAAAATATACGAAAGTGGGAGGGGTACGCAAACAACATATGGTATAACATTTTTCAGCTCCCCCAGTTTAAAGAGCCACAAACTACGGTACGAAAATGTATTTCTTGTGGGAACATTTAGAAAATACAATATTCAAACTCACATTAGACATACAAATAGTTCTCTAAAATCGTCAAGTTTAAGGTGCCACAATTTATACATTTGAAATTGCGGCACGAGCACACTTGGTGGTGTAGGTAATCCTAGGTACCTACAACAACCCTACATAGTCATGGAACCTGGATCCTCTGGCAATTTTGAATATTTACTTTGAACTTTCATCAGCTAGCCTCATAAAATCGTCAAGTATAAGATGCCACAATTTCTACATTTGAAATCGCGGTACGAGCGCACTTGGTGGTGTAGGTAGTACTAGGTAAATTATAGTCACAACACACTACCAAATGCGAGAATTCAAAAATATGTTTTTTCATATCATATACCTTTTTTATAGTTTAAACTTTAGCGTATTGAGGTATTTTGACGTATAGCCCGAATTTGCAAGCTATTAAGACGATGTAGTGGGAAAAAATGTTTGATATATTTAAGTGAATGGATTGGATGTCACTTATCAAATACTTTCGTAGCTTATTATGAATTGAAAGAAAGAAATAGGCCCCTAAGGGAAAATTAAATAATTTATTTTCCATTTATTAAATAGTTTTTAATTCAAGCTATTTACTAAAATGCCTATGTTTTAATTAAATAATATATACACTTCGTTCTAAGAGCAGCTAAAAACAAGTCTATTACTGGCACATTATTCCATAATTAAGGTTTTGTAGAAGGTTTGCTATGATTAAGCCTCGTTTATTAACCATATAAATTAGACACCATTTTTAATATCTGCCAAACACATCTAACAAAATTTATTTTTTAATTATGTTAACACTCTTTTATATAACTAATTGCAAAAAAATATAAATAAGATTTATACAAATATTCTCATATTTTTAATTGATTAAATTCTTAAGCTACTAGAAAACAAAATTAATTCCAAATAACAAAATAAAGAGCCAGAAAATGTGATAAAATAAAACTGTCAGGGATAAAGAAAATAGTTCTTATATATTACTGGGGATTATTAAAGAAAATTGAAAATTATGCAATAAAATTTGTATTTTGCGACCTCTGATATATTTTATTTTCCTTTAAAGGTGTCTCTTCAGGTGACCCTCCACGAGATTAATACCTTTCTTATTCTAATGGACCATGTCGACCTTCTTCTTTTTAGAGGCACCAATAAATATATAATATCATTCCATCAATTATTGGTTGATTAATGTAAGATTAATATCTAAATTATGTTAGTTTACTAGTTGAAATCATTATAGAATATGACTCTCAATATAAGCCTAATTTTACTTTACAAATTACACCCATTATATTTCCAGCCTGTGGCCTGTCATAGCTTAATAAACATTACAATCCAACTTAAAACTAAGACAAGCACAACATCCAATCCCCAGCCGTTAATTCATCACTGTGAGATGGTAAACACACATTTCATAAATTATCAATTTTCGGCCATGCCGAGAATAGAACCCGGGACTCTTGGCCAAGTAAGCAGACACCTATCTTCTGCTCTAAGGTGACTGATGACTTATTATAACTAAGGTTATTTATCATTTAGAGTTTACTTTCAGGCTTTGAAAGGAAAATCAAAGCAATGATTTAATCACGTGACCCGCTAGGGAGTAGAACAGTATTTTAGTTTTTGGTAATTAAGTAGCCAATCACCTGAACCTTCTCCCTTCCTCTCCCACATAATTTCCCTTAATTATTTTATGTATACACACTGGAGCGGAGTCAAAGCTAATGGATTCATTTTCCTTCCCCTCCAGATAGCTTTTTCAAATTGTTTGTATTTTGGTGCGGCATATCTTTTAAAAAGTGAAAACACTGGCCACACACCGTTCGAAAGATCCAAGTTGATAATTCCTTCTTCTTGGAGGAACAAACCATAGATGTCCAACACCCGCACTGCATCTGTTCTGAAAAAATAATGTAACTATCAGCCACGGGAGCTCTGCCAGCCAAAAGGTTGAAAATATGTTTATTTTTTGTAATAAAGTACATATTTCACTAATAACGGATGCTAAGTGGTTTAAGGGAGAAATTTGCAATGTACTTGGCACCAGTTGATGAGGAATTTCGCGTGAAAATCTTACAGCCATAACTAAAATGAATTGATGTAGCCCAAGCCGTTAAGTCAATATAACTATCAGCTCTTTTCCCAAACCAGAAACATTCCTCAACCTCTCTGCTCAACAGACACTTTCTGAAAGTCTGCTAGTGAACATGTAGGGATTGTAACATCACAGTGTGGTTGTTTAGATGATTAGTTTCCAATAATGGCGTCAGCACACATCACGGTATGTATGGAGATATTTTGTTTACTGCACACACGAGCACCATCATTTATGTATTTATCATTGAAATTCCTTTTTTCATTAAAAAAGTTTTCAGTCTGTGGACCAGATAAACCCGTAGTTTGGAGACCCCTGCTCTAGAATATGGATTAATGAATTTGTTATTATTATAACAACTTTACTTACCGCCCATTTTGATCACAAACTTTTTGTACCTCAACAATTTAACATTGTCTTCCATTGAAAATTTTGGGATAGGTGGCACTATGAGGACGACTACATTTTTTATTGTGGCTTGATAGTAATCTGACTATTTTAAGTAGCCTCATCTTTAAGATGCCCAGCCTGGTCCCTTGCTGTGAGATAATATTAAAATATCGGTTAAAAATATATTGTTTATAGTTAGCCAATTACAATCGCGGACATGAGGAAAAATTTTAAATTCTTATTTTACCAGAAATCTTTGACACCAATCATCAATAGAATGTTGTCCAGCAATGGTCTAATGTTCAGTAGCACACTCCGTAACCGACGTAACAGTTGTGCAGCCTTCTGGCCAGAGACACACAGCCAATCTGCAGCGCCCCATTTGCTGCTATTAACATAGTTACAAACAACAGTAGATTTACATTATTAAATTTGCATAGGGTTGTGACAATCCCAAATAAAATTAATCCACTTGTATTATTTTATATGTTATGGCTTATATTTCCCTTTCTAGGCTATGGGTGGTGTATCCCAGGAGCTCAATATTACTACTTTGATTATTAGTATTGTTGTATTATGTTACAATACACCCCTACTACGAATTTTACTATCTGTTGTAAGCTATTTTTCGTCTTACTCTTCATTCGGGCTGTATGCATTTTACACACTAGTGGTTTAGAACTTATGCATATAGAATTTAGATTAGCTGTATTTGCGTTTTGAAGAGAGTGAGTACCAATTGACGAAAAAGACAATTCTCAGTAGACCCGACTAGAATTCAAACCCTGACCTAACTATTACCGAAAAACCAGACTAGATAAGTATGACATTTACCCACTTGCGTAGTGTAGACCAAATACAGATTGTGTTTGCTAACAATGTTTTTGTGGTTTTTATAGAGTATATTAAGGTGCGTACTCGCAGTTTCTCCGCCGTGCATGCTTGTGTAACACAACCTTGGCGAACCGGACCATCATGGACGATCTCACAATTTGATATTTAAAAATAATGTTTCTTGAAACCATAATAACCATCGAAAATAATTAAACTTACTTAATTAAAAATAAGTATTGGGTTGGTGCATACAATGTTACATGTTTAAAATATATATCGTTTTTGTTGTTTAGTTAAAGTGGAAATAGAGTTTACAAAACTTTACAAAAGAAAGTCAAGCATGTGGCTTTGATAGAAAAATATCTGCGTCGCTACTATTTTCTCAACATTAAATTTTTATTAGTTACTGTTAGTTTTTAAAATCTTTTATGCATATAGGACTTGCTTTATTTCTTTTTACTAATATTTTTAATAGATCAATAAAACATCAAACTTTGATCATTAAACTAATTTTTCTATTATTTAATTATTGGATTATTTTTTACAACTATCTAGTACCACAAATGCAAGTGCATTTGCTTTGTATTCAACCTTCTTCATTCCTTCTGTCTTAGCGTAGTTAAAATACGTTGATCCTGGATAGACATTATGACTGGGTACATTTTAGCTTCAATGATTCCAAAAAAAACATAATATTTTTAAACTGAGAGTATTACTCACCATGTCAGCATTGCTTTGTACTAATTCCCTGATCTACACAAACACAAAAATAGCTCAGACTTATCAAGAAACCAGTAAGTTGCCGAACGTTGCTTTTTGACGACTGACAGGATAAACCTAATCACCTTCAGTGGGAAGCCAAATGGTGGATTATACATGCTTCACGAGATTATTGTTTCTTGTTTCATAATCGTAAGTTCTTACAGCCCATTAATCTTTCGAGCGCATTCTTGGGATGTGGTAGGGAAAGTAACGGAAGCAGAAAATGTAAAGAAACAGCAGGAATGGATTACAATATATATATTCTTACCTTACAGTTAACATTGTTATTGTTACTATGGTGTTTTAATCGTATAATTTAATTAAATATGTTATCATGGAAGTAAGCAAACGTATATACAATATACTGTACCTGCTTCAGTGTCTACATAGCATAAGAACGTCACTCTCCAATAGACTAGACTGCTGATTCTGGAAGATCGGGGTCTGAATCCCGGTAGGGTATACTGAGGGCGATATTTCCTAAATAGCATTAGTACGTATAATACGGAATAAATAATATGCGAATAAAATCTTACCTTTGTATGAGAACATGACCGAACCAACCATGCCAAAATTTGTAGTTATCCATCAGTCTATTTCCGCGTCTTCAGTTTTTCAGGGGAATTCCGAGGAATTTCCTAAGGCTATAATTATAGTGCTACCGCCCCTCTGTGTTTTTTTACCGGGCTTGGGACCGGCTTTGGCCACATTACCGGCGTTTAATGTCGTATCTCCATTTGATTCGACAAGAAACTATAGTGTTTTTAAATAACAAGCACGCTGTGATATACTGGATATAGGATAGGGCTATTCAAATTTTTCTATTCATTGTTTCCTATTTTACAACGCCCACATTATATTTTTTTGAATTTAAATTGTTTATAGATCCAATTTTCTAAATAATACCCGACTGGTTTTTCCTAAATGGTTTTCCACTCTCGCTGCACGCAAATACGGGTTCACTTCCTCTAATTCAACCTCCCAATTCCTAATCCATTTGCGTAATTAGTACTTAAAACATATAACCCAAACTTTTGTAAGACGCAGTGATATTATATTATTCGTATTATTATTTTATTATTATATATTATATGGAAATCAACATTTGAAGGCGTATAGGCGGGATCTTCCTGCTTGTAACCCCCAAAATCTTCATCATCAGGACGGGAAAAATGGGATCGGGCCTTCCCATCGCCTTCAACAACTCCGCCGCCTCCTCGGAGATGCAACTAATCTCTGCCCTGCTTCACAATGGCGTTAATGTCAAAATGTGAGGGGTTTTGGTCCCCTCGGGGTGTATGACCATTTCCTCTATTAGGGTTTCCTCTGGGATAGGATGAGTTGTTGGGGTTGCTGAGGTTATAACGTGGGGTTTCCCTTGAAAACCTGCCATCAGAACCTTGCCCCTCCCCTCTCCTATAGGGTTGATCCCGATTACTATGGGGTCCCCTCTTCCCAACTCTCACATAAGGCGGCCTATTGTTAAGGGGGCATCTATCAGGATGACTCTGAGGACATCGCCCATTTCCTGACCTACTTGAGGTTTCCCTATAACCTCGCTCCCTTCTACAATTATCACCTGGTCGGAGGGGATACTAAACCTGCCTATCCCTGTTTGCAAACCCTTGGGGTGGTGACCTAGGTGCTGCATTACGATTTCGTTTCCGGTCAGCCTCCAAAGCGTCAACTTTAAACAAACCTGCTCTAAACTCCTCTAAGGTTCCGTAGCTAGCACTTATCAGCATTTCTCTGAGCCTGAGGGGTAACTGTTGAGTGATCATATAAATGAGCTCTGACTCCGTTATAGGTGACTCAAAATCCCGGCTCTTTAAGTAGATGTCAGCAAGGTATTTCTACAAAGTACCTGTAGATTCCGTGTAGCGGGATGCATGGAGCTTGGCTCGCATTTGACCCTGTATCTCAGCTGAACAAAACATGGCCTTAAAATCACTCCAGCTTGTTATATTATCTTTATTGACTGTCCACCATGGTGCTGCGTTCCCCACGAGTGAGTTACCCGTATGCCTCACTTTGTCTCGGTCAGATAGACGATGCCCTTCAAATAGCTCTTCGAGGTCCCCAAGATGTCTCACAGGTCCTCGAAGACTCTACCGTTGGAACTTGGGCAACTGGACTTCGAGCGCATGCTCGCCCAACAATGTCATAAGCGCTGGGGTAACTAGTTCAGGACAGCTCAAGCCGAGAATACGGTTCGAGTCACAATGCTCTACCTAGTCTTGCATAGCCTTTATTGCCTCTGCAGTATCGCTACTCGCCCCTGCAAATTAGCTTGGACTCAAACCAAGTCTCTATTGTCACTCTGCAGTGTCGAAACTACATCGTTTACACTTGTAAGCTTTCCCTCTGGGTCTCCCTCACTGCTCTGATCTCTCTGTTTATGGACTGTAATCCTTCCTCAATCTGTGCATCCTGTTGTTTGATCCGGAGTTCGACTGATCTTTGGTTTGACTCCAAATTGGCAGCCATAGTGGCTTGGGATTTCTCCATTTCCTGCTTGACCTGTGATAAACCCTGGGCGAGTGTCCTGTGTGAGGATTCCATTCTACCCTTGAAGTCTTCCCTCATATTCTCCAACTCAGTGGTAAATTCCACCCTTAAAGAATTAGTCAAGTCACAAATGTAGGTGCTTATGTCGTCTCCTGTCTGTTGTTGGTTAGCAGCAAGCTGTTGTTGGCTGGTTGTTAATTGTTGTAACGAAGAAATTATCTCAGCTAGTATATTGGCAGTAGGTTCCGTCACATTCTGTGTTGTGGCTGTTAAGTTGGTAATCTGTCCTGGTGTGGTCTTGCTTTGAGTAACCAGTCCCTGCTCCGTTGGCTCACTCTCTATCTCACTGAAAGTATCGGGGACTCAAACCACCTGTTCAACTTCCCCCTGGTCCAACAGTACTGCATGTTCCGGAGTAAGAGCCTGGTTGAATCCCTTTGTTGGTCCATGCTCCTCAAAAAATATATGCTGCCTTTACTCATTCCAAAATGACACAGAAAGTTGGTTTTTACAACCAACTATCATACACAACCCCAATCCGTCCACATACATACGAAAAGCCCCACGTTAGGCAGCCACTTTAACAATTTTGCTCACTAACCTGAAGGTCACCTCTAATAGACGAGAATATGACCTGAGAAAAATTACCTATGGACTAATATTAATTATTCTAAGTGGTTCTGGTAAACTTCTGCTGGGTGCATGTGGAAGGAATTTGGTATGACCATCAAATTAAAGACAATGTACAGCTTAATCGACCCATCCCAACCAGCTCCGTCGTTGCATCCATGAAGTTATGGAACCTTTACAAAAATAAAAATAAAATAATAAAATTACTTGTTAAAGAACTACCACAGCTTAAGTTTCGGAGAGCAGGAAATAAACATACCTGTACAAAAATACATTTAGCACTAAGAAAAGGAAAAAAGAAAAGAAAACTCATGTAATATACTATAACTATTTTGAAACAACTAATGGAGAAATAATGTATATAATGGCTCAATAAAGATGGTTGATTTATTTATGTGTAATAACAATACTGTACCCTACCTCTCCAGCCGGCCAGTAATAACAAAACTAAGTACACTTTCTCCCTCTTTCCAAGGGGTCTGTTGAATTCTCATACAATCTTTACTATACCTAATAAACAGTGAGGCGTTATTAGAAAAAAAAAATCCAAGTACAGTCCAATTAAAATATAATAATATATAAATTTTATTCTCATTTAACAACCTCCCCAAACTAATGAACTGTTCCACATAGGCTAATTTCTATGACGAACAAACATTTACACAGTTATGTAGTTATCCTATTTTGTTTTTAATACACCTATTGAAGTTCTAGTTTGAATATAGAATATACGAGTCATATCCCCTTGAGGAGCAGCTTAGCGGTTGATACCTTTAGCTATCCTGGTCACGGACCAACTACACTTACTTTCCTGGGTAGATCCGAGAATTTTCTTTAACAAATTCAGGAGGAAATACATGTTACAAGCAACAAAAAAAAATAGAAGTCTATCCTGAAAAGGACCAGGCCCACCATTTAAGTTTTTTGTTGTAGTCAGGCGAATCTCCAAAATGGTATCCAAACACACGCTTACACTCGCGTGAAAAAAAATTATTATATTTTGGCAAATGTAGTAAAACCCAATAATAAAACATCAAATTAAGTCCTTTTTTCCAGCTTTACTTCGGTCTGCACCTTCTTAACAGGCAATAATAGTTTATAATATGTGTAGATTGCCTTGGATGGCGACGGACTCAAAAACAGCACGTCCTCTCACCTCCATCACTTAAAAACCCAATGTCCTCTCCGGAACCTCCCACCCGGACCCTCTTTCCAAGCGTCTTCCCCAAATTACCCCAAAAGGTGCGGTAAGATTCACGCAAAAACCAAAATCCTAACTCCTAAAATAGCCTTTTTATACCAAGTACAACATTAGGGAAAACGCTTAAAATTAACAATAACAAAATTATGATTACTAAAACAATTTCAAAACAAATATAGTCTTCCTCCACGACAAAATATACTCGCCAGAAAATAATAAAAATATAAAAAAATTCATCTTCCTTCTCAATCTACCATCGCGTGGCAGACATGTCCACCTTGCAACACGCTCGTGTGGCGGGATTACGAACTACTTACCTAATCGAGATGGATCCCCGAGAAGAAATTTATAATAAATAAAGAACTAAACGATAAAAATTGGACTGCAAAAGTATCAGGTAAGTAATAAAATAATGCACAGATTAGTGTAATTATAAATCTAAGATTTTTTTCTCAAAAATATAAGCTACCAGGGAACCACCTTAAATAGTTAATATCCCAGGGTAACAGCAACTAAAACGAACTTGCTGCCAATGCGGCCATTACTAACACCTCACAAAATACATATAAAAAAAGGAAGATTCACAAAACCACAATTAATAATATTATTTTTTAAAGATGGTAAGAATAATAATAGTAATAATATAACTAGGGGATTATTAAAAATACTCACAGGGGAGAGGCCAGCGGGTTGTGTAAAAAAAGAGATATTGCTCTAGCCTGCCCAAATATAAGGCCATAGAAATAGTCAGTTTGCGCTATTATTATTGTAGGACCATCCCCTAAAATTCTCGCATGATATAATTTTTAGAAGAGGGTTTGTGCCCCTTTCTCCATATGGATATATCTGAAGTTCACACTATATCTAAGAGACAGAAGTATTTTTCACCGTTATTAATTAAATAGGTGAACCGTCGTTCTGAAATATGTTGGTGAGAGAAATTCTTTCACTTTAATAAGTTGGGTTTCCACCCCCAGGGCACAAACACATTTGAAAATTATGAAGATGTGATTTCTTAGTTAAATTTTCTGGTTTGGAAATACTTTAAATTTAAAAGTGTATTTGAGAAAATATAAATGCCTGGGGGTGGGTTTAAAGGGAGGGGGGCTATCTTCCCACGTGCACAAGTCATCCTTAAAATGAAGTGGTAGTGATTTCTTTGCTAAAATCATTTAGGATGGACACACTTTCGATAGAAAAGTGGTGTCTATGAAAATTTGACTTTTAGAGGGCTTTGTCCCCCAGGTGCAATTACTCATCAAAATATGATGGAAATGGGATTTATTTGCTAAAATTGTTTTGGATGAACACACTTCCAAAGGATAATTGTTTTATGGAATAATTATAATTTGGGGGTTTTATACCCCCCAGTCACAACTTTTCAGTTAAAAATTGATTGATATTTAATCTATTCGCTAGCATTCTAATGGTTGGACACACCTTAGATATAATAGTTATTTGAATTTATGACGATGGTAAACCCCGACACGCTGGCGGTGAGGCCCTTGAAACTTCACCTGAAAATATCTACTATTTAAAGCCATTTTATATCTTCACTGCAACTAAACAAAGCACCTAATAAGCAAAGCAAAAATCTTAAATGGAAATATTATTGAATAAAAGAGCCAAGTTTTATGTACCATCTTTGTAGTATAGGCAAGAACACCAAGTAAGAGCTCTTCTTGACCTCACATTGATGTTGCATGATGAGAACTGTTAGTCAAAGTACGTTAACCCTAGAATGGTAAGGTAGGGTACTGCACACCCCAGCTTATATTCTTAATGTTTCCAGGCTTGAGTGGTGGGGGTATCTTTTGTTTCAACCCATCTAAATTCAGTCTGGAGCTTGACCTTCACAATGGATGACGTTCTGGGCCCTGACATCTTGCTATAAGGTAGTTGGAACTATTTTTGTAAACAAACTACCACCATGGACTGTATTGTACCCCACCTTACCATTTAAGAAACGCACTTTTCCTCGTATTTATTTTTCTTTTATTTACTATATGTGATATAAAAATACAATTTATGCATAATACGTTCAACTGGGACATTTTGTCTATGAATGGAATGGGTTCCCTTGGAGCTGTACACGTCCAAGCAGACGAGGTAGGCCTATTGCACAAAATTATTAATAACTAGGCCGGGACCCAAACAAGAGGAAGAAAATGTTAAGGAACCAAAAGAAGCTTGGGGTATCTTGTTCAGTGGAAATATTTTTAGTAAAATATCTACTCATTAAATTGAAGAAATTGAAAGGATCTCTGCAACATATTCTTATGACAACATTTGTGGTAATGGTTTATTCAGGGTGACTATGTCAAAGAAATGTTTTCGATTTTTGATAGATTTCTTACGATTTGATGATAAGACAACTAGACCAAGAAGGGTAGTAGATGATAAATATACCCATATCAGGGATATTTGGGATATTTTCATTACCAATTGTAGAAAGGATTATTCACCTAGTCCACACGTAGTGCTAGACGAGCAATTGGTTTCAACCAAAGTCCATTGCCCTTTTCTCATGTACATGCCAATAAACCGGGTAGATACGGTATCAAGGTAATCATGATGAATTATACTAAACTTACTATATGTGTGATGCAATACCTTACACAGGACAAATCAATGATCTACAATTTAACGAGTTGGTACCAGAGTATTACGTGCGTAAGCTATGTGAAACCATATCAGGCTCTAAACGAAATATAACTTGTGATAGCTGGTTCACCACCATTCCACTTGTTAGCCGCATGCTGCAGGACCATAAGATTACAATGGTAGGCACACTCATAAAAAACAGAAATTCCTCCTAAATTCTTTCAGAAGAGGGCCATCAATGCTTCTGTTTTAGGGTTTGACCAGACCAAAATCTTAGTTTCATACTCTCCCAAGAAGAAAAAGAATGTCTAATTATTATCATCCATGCACCAAGATGATGAAATTCAGAATGAAACAGGTAATCCAGACATAATGATATCGTACAGCAGAAATAAAGAAGGAACTGACTGTTTTGACAAACTATGTGCTACATTTATGACATCCAGAAAAAATAAGAGATGGCCTATGCAGATGTTATTTGCCATGCTTGATCATTGTGGTGGAAACTACTATATACTGTTTGTACTGGATAATCCAGACTGGAAAGGTAATGCAAAACACAACTGACTTCACTTTTTGAAAGAGCTAAGTGCAAGCCTGACAAGAATCATCTAGTAATGAGGACTCTATCTGAAAACATTCCTAGAGCAATCGAGATCCACATCATGGAGATACTAAATCTACCAGAAACTGAAATCAGGCCATAATATATCATGAACAACCAATGACAATGAAAAGGTGTCATATTTGTACACAGAGCAAAGGCAGGAAAACAAAAGTTACCTTTAAATATTGCAGGAAGCCTATGTGTTCGAACATCGGCAATGTTGTGCCAGGATTGTGCTGAGTGAGCTATTCTGTATAAAAGATACTCCAAAGAAACTTTATATTTAGTATAATTCCTAACTTTCATATTGTAATTAGAATTAAAATTATACCTTACTAACACGGCAACTATGGTTCATATATTTTACCATTATGAAGAAATCATATATAACTATAATAGCCCCTATATAATGCATATTAAACGAAAAAAGTTTTTATATTTTAGTGACCTTTTAATAACTGGTGTATGATATACCATTTTAAGGCCAAATATTCACTTACCATTGTTGGGTTAATGTATTTGAGATTTTTACAAATCTTCAATTTCTCAAATACCATGGGATTTGAAAGATTCGAAAATTGAGGATTTGAGACGCTAATCTCTAGTTCTAAATGATTTTGCCTCTCCAAGGTCCATGTGTAAGAAATTTCCAAAATCAAACTATTGTTAAAGTAGTGTGAAGTAGTGTAAGCGTAGCCCGGGGCAAGTGTGGTCATGGGCTATAAAAGACTCATAAAAGCCTATTTCAACATAAAACTTACAGCATATGTTCTTAAGACACATTTTTTTACACTTTTTACTTTCACTGCATTTATCTAAGTTTAAATAATATAATAATATATATATATATATATATATATATATTAAATATAATTAGAAAAAATCCTTTTTGTTTTCACCGCTGAGTAAGAAAGAGTGCCAGACTAAAGTTTTCAGCCTCCCTATTCTTGAAACTTAATACCTAGATTGACTTTTGTGTTTTCTAGATCATTTTGATGCTTTATTTTGCTTTAGTTACCCCTGTAAAAAATTCACATCCGTGGCTGCACTTGCCCCAGTGATGTTGCACGTGGAACAAGTGCAGCCCAGGAGCCCGGGGCTATTGTAGCCACACTGGTTGCACTTGACCTGATTTTTTTAACCCATTTTTTGTTGTTTTCTTTTTTATCACTTTAGATGTAGTGGATAAATGTACTTTCAATGTCATTTATTCATTAAATATTCAATAATAGCAGTGCGTATTCTGAGAAAACTTATAGGTATGCTGTACTCTAAAAGTTGCAAGGAATATCTGGGTGGCTGAGGACCCTCAACTACGTTGTCCAAGAAAGTCAAGGGAATATTTCAAGTGAAGTATTAAAAGAAATGTACTTATAAAACAGTGGTTTCTCGGTTATTTATTATTTCCCCTTAACTGTTTGCTATCTCAGGAAATTTATAGGCCTACCTACTCTCATATATTTTTATTTATCCACATCGATGATTACCATCCACTCAAAATGTAATAAAAGTAGCTCAATGGCGTCAGGACTCATTCTGGATATACCTATCGAGTGCCGCCAAACTGTTTGGCGAATTAATGCCAACTCTTGCGGATAGAAAGTTTCATGTTGTCAGCATGAACGACGCCTCTAGCCATTAACCTTGGTTTTCTATACCGGAGCCACTACTTCTTTATTCAAGTAGCGCCTTTTTTTATCCAAATTAGGCTGAGTCTAAACTTTCCAAACCCACTGCTCCCCAGATAATCTGGAATACTTCTAAAACATCTGGAAGCGCCGGAATCAAACCTGGAACCTCGGCGTCCTCAAATTGTAATGGTATCTGCATGGTTAGAAATTAAATTAAATATTAATGTCGGGGCTATAGAGTGGTATGAGAACATTCTGAATGCAATAAGAGAAACATAATATATTCATTTAGCTTAGTGTAATTAAAAGCACAAACAATACACAAAGCAAAAAATCGGATTAAGAGTTAAATGAAGTGGTACACGGATCAGCATCCATCAAAGATTGGTGGGAGGGTATCGGTGGAGTGTCCAACACACGTTGGAATTACAACTATTTCTTAAAGCCTAACTTATCACACACAATGCTGCTTGGAAACAGAGTCTTCCAACTTGAGAACTTATGCTCCAGAAGCTATTAGATGCGTATGCTCTAACATAGGGGAGATTATCTTCTATTAATACTCTATCACTATGTCATTGGTTTATTGCTAAGATATTTACACATATATTTTGCTGTAAGCAATTGGTGAACCCAAGGGGAGAAGGGTCAAGCAGTGTATTTGACACCCGCTCTTTCGGCAACACCACATAAAAAAATGTTAATAAGAATTAAATAATATGAAGTATAACTACAGATATATAAAATTGAAAGATGTGTTTGTATGAATAGGCTACAAGTTAAGAACAGCTTTCTAAAACTTAAGCCGAATATTCAAATGGTTTAAAACTTGCACACAATATAACATTGAAAAAAACACAAAAATATAGCTTCAATACCATTTGCATTTTTTAAATCTCTGATTCTAATAAAACTACTCCAAATAATTTCTAAACGCATTTTCATATTCACAAATATTCTCATGCCTCGAGGGGTTAGGGTCTGTGCAACCCCTTAGTGATGTAAATGTTCAAGACCTTTATGCTTGGAGTCTTAAACACAACAGCAACAAGCGAAGATTAAATATATATATATATTATAATCAATACATGTTAAATACCAGTAAAAGAAAAAAAAAATCTTGTGAGTATTTTAATACTAAATTCTTTATTTTGTAAATGAAATCTAGCCATTGAGCACCGGGTCATTTTGGGATTTTTAAAGAAAATTTTTTTAATTGTTTTTTTTATGCCCCCAAATTTTAAAAAAAATAAATTGAAAATTAAAATTCCCCTAGGAAATTCATGAAACCAAAAAATAAATTGTGAACAAGTGCATTTGTATAAAAAATTTTTTTAAAAAATTTTTTTTTTTCAAAAATTAAAATTAAAATTGTAAACATGGTAACCCCTTTAATTTTAAAAAAAAAACCTTTTTTGACATGGATATTAAATTTTTAAAAATAAAAAAAAACGTTAAATTTTTGGTTTTTTTTTTCTCCCTTTTTATTTCCCAAGAAGAAGATTAATTAAACACGAAATCGAAAATTTTTAAAAATTTCCTTTTTTTTTTTTGTTTTTAAAAACCCCAAAAAAAATTAAGAAAAAAATTTTTAAAAATTTTTATGATTGGGGGTAATAACAGCGAGGAAAATTTCCTTTAATTTTTAAGTCTCCCGGGATTTTTTTGTAAAATTGTCAGGAAAAAGCCCTTTATTAAAAAAAAAACAAAAAATAACTATAAATAAAAAAAATAACTTAAAAGGGGAAAGAAAAACCCAAAAAAATTTTAAAATTTTTAAAATTTAATGAAAACTTTTTTTCAAAATCAAAAAAACCCCCAAAAAGGGAAAGAACCCTAAGAAAAAAATTAAGAGTCAAAAAAATTCTGAAAGAGCGCGAAAAGAATTTAAAAAAAAAACTTAAAAAAGAATTTAAATTTAAAGACCAAAAAAAATTTTTTTTTTTTCCCGGGGAATTTGAATTTAAAGGGGGCCCCTTTTAAAATCTAAACACCTTTTTTAACCCAAAACTTTTCAAAGGAAATTTGAAAAAATTTAAAATTTTTTAAAAAACGGGGATTTTTTCTAAAATTCCCCAAAAAAAAACCAAGGGGGCCCATTAATCACCCGGGGCCCCCCTAAAAACCCCCACGGGAAAAATTGTTTTTTTTCCCAAAGCCAATAAATGTTTGGGCCCCCCTGGGGCCCGGCCCCCTCCATACCCCAGCTCAACCCTTGTTTTTTGCTGAATCCTGCTTTTTTTCCTTTAAAAGGGGGCCTAATAATTTTCTCAAAATTTAAAAGGGAAAATTTTTTAAAAACCCCTAAAAAAATTCCCTTTACCCCCTAAACCCTTATTAGGGTTTTTTCTTCATTCTTTCCCCTTAAAATATTTCCTTTTTCATGTTATTTTTAAAAAAACGTCATCTTTTTTTTCTTTATAAAGTAAAAAAATGGGTAAAAAAAAAATTTTAAAAAGAGAAAAATTCCCCAAAATGAATGGGAAAAATTTTGACCCAAAAAATATTAATTATTTTTTCTTGATACTTTTCAACCTTCCCTTTTTTATTTTTCGATTCAAAAAATTTAAACCTTCTGATCAAAAAATTCTTTTAAAGACTTTTCTTTTTTAAAAACTGACTTTTAAAACTTTTTTTTTTCCCCTTTTTTTTTTCTTTAAATTTTCTTAACTTTTCTCCTTATTTAAATTTTTTTTTTTTTAATAAAATTTTTTTTTCCCCAAAATTAAAATCTGACCCTTTTTTTATTTTAATTCCTACTTGACCCCCTATTAAATTTTGACACTTTTTCCTTTAAATTTTTAAAAGCCCATATTTTTTATTTACTCTCATTTTAAATTTTTTTTTAATTTTTTAAAGGGAAATATTCTTCAGACTTTTTTTAGTTAAAAAAACATCAAAAATTATTTTTATACCATTGTTCTTTTTCTATTTAAAGAGTTATACTATATTTATACCCAAATTGTGTATTTTTTAGCAAAATTTAAAATACACTGTGGACTTCCCTTTAAAGGGTTAACAGAAAAAATTTTTGGGGAAAATTTAAACATAAACTACAATACAATGGGGGTTAACCTTTTTTCAGAATAAAAAATATGGGGTGTAATTTTGCTTAAAATTTTTTTCTTGGACTATCATTTTAAATTTTTTCCGAAAAAACCTCAGTGAGGAACTTTTTCCCCCAAAAAATTTTGTCATGGGAAAGAGGGGTTTTTAAAGAAAACGCAAACTATTGCTGGACTTAAGAATTTTTTTAATGCAAAATTTTAATAAAAATAATCAAAATGTCACATTTTAGTTTTTTATTAATAATTTTTTTAAAAACCGGTAGGGATTAAAACTTTTTTTTAGAATTAACTTTTAAATCACTAAAAAAACCAGCATGGTAAAAAAAACTAGTTACCCTTTTTAATTTACATAAAATACTTCTAGCAAAAATTTTTTTTTGCCAAAAAAAATGTTTAACTTTGAAAAAAAAGTGTTTTTTGGGAAGTAAGGGGGGGAAGTCCCCCCAAAAACCCAATAGTAATTTATCAAGGGAAAATTTGGGCCCTTTTTTAAAAAAAAGGAAAATAAAACCATAAAAAAAATTTTTTTAGGGGGCATGTAGCTGTCACCCCGAAAGATAGGATCAAATAAAAGTAAGATCTAAGTTTTATGTAAAGAGATAGTGGGGGAAAAAGGGTGGAGGAAAGGGCAGTAATTGGGGGGAAAAGGGGAGGATTCAAAAGATTATTTAATAAAAGATGGGGAAGAGACGAAAACGGGGACCAAAAAAAAGGGGGGGGAACAGACAGCAACAAGGGGGCAAATAGAGGAGCAAGTAAAGAGAGTAAGGGGGAAATGGGGCATTTTACAAAAAAAACCCCGGGCCCCACCCCGGGAAAAAGTTTTCCCTTTTGGAAAAAAAAAATAAAAATTTTTTTTTCACCTTTTTTTTTTTTCTGTGCGTTATTTTCATTTTCCCAAAAAATTTTCCCTTAAAAAATTCCCAACCTTTTCCAAAATTTTTCAAGAAATTTTTTTTTTTCACTATCCCCACCAATTTTTATAGATCCCCCTTTTTTTATTCCAAACTTTTTTTTTTAAAAAATTCTTAAAAAATTTATTTTTTAAATTTAAAAATTCCGATTTAATCTTTACCCCCCCCTTTTTAAAAGTTCGTTCCCCCCTTTTTTTTTCTGACTTATTATTTTTCTTTTGGGGAAATTTTTAAAATTTTTTTCTGAGGCCCCCTTTTTTTGTAATTTTATTTCTTTTTTTAAATTTTTTTACAATTTTTTAAAAAATAAAAAAATTTTTATTTATTCGGAATTTTTCAAATCTTTTACTAAAAAATTTTTTTTTTTACTTTAAACTTCGCTATTTAAACGCGCCTTGTTAAATTTTTTGATCCCAAAAATTTTTTCCCCCTTTTTTATTCCTACAAGCCTTTTTTTTTTTTATTCCCCCTGTAAAAACGATGGGTTTTTTATTAATTCCAAAAATTTTAAAAATAAAATTTTTTTTTTTTTACTTAAAAAATCCAAAATTATTCCAAAAAAATTCCAAAATCCCCCCAAAATATAATTTATTATTCCCAAAAACATCCTTTTTTTTGGGGCTTGTCCCCTTTTTTATTAATTCCCAAAAATTTGTCTCTTAAACCCCCTTTTTTACCCTTACTATTTTGTTTTTAAAACCCCTTTTTTTAAATATTAAAAAAAATTTTCCCCGTGTAACAATTGATCCGATTCATTCTAATTCTTTTTTTCCAACACTTTTCCCTTTTTTTTTTTTATTTTTAAAAGACGCCCCGAATGTCCATTTTTCGATAAAACCAAAAGTATGTACGGCTTTAAACGGGAAGGGGGAAAAAGACCTGTTTTTACTTGAATTTTCTTTTGGGTTTTTTTTTAATGATGAGGGATAAGCCCTTTTAAAAAAAACCGTTTGGAAAAGGGGTTTTAATAAATAAGGGGGGCCCTCTGCATATATGAAAATTAAAGGGGCCCCCAAATTTTTTGGGGGGATCAAAAATTAAAAATTTAAACCCCACAGGGTCCTATCCTTTGGGGGAAAACCTGAAAAGGGCCCCTTTTCCCCTTTGAAAGGGGGGGGGATGAGGGTGTCAATTTTAGAAAAAAAAAATGAACCCCCAAAAACCCCCGAAAACACTTACCCAAGTATTTTCTACCATCCCCTTGAGTGGATTTAGAAGATGACTGGTTTCCCCCAATTTGGGTATTCCCTTTTTTGGGGGGGTGGTTTTTCCCTGGGGGGGGGACTGAAAGGAGGGGGTGACTCCCCGGAGGGTGGCCTTGGAAAACCACTTGGGGGTGGGGGGGGACTCCTGGGGGTGGGTTTACTTTCCCGGGGTGTCTGACTTTTTTGGGGGGTTGGGGACTTTTTGGGGTGGCTGACATTTTGGGGGGGTGACTTTTTTGGGGCAGGCGACTTTTTAAAAGGGGGGTGAATTTCGGAGGGGGGGACTTTTTGGAGACGGCTGACGGACGGGGGGGCTTTACTCCCCGGGTGGCTATGACGATTGGCTGACTCCCTGAAGGTGATGACTTACTGGAAAGGGGCTAACTACGGGGGGGGACAGATTTTTGGGGGCTGACTCCCCCAAAAGGGGGCGACTTCCCCCTTTTATTTTCTTACCAAATTTTTTTTACTTTAAACTCACACGTTCATTAAAAAAAAAAAGATCCCTTTTCTCGAAACAAATTTTTTTTCATGTGGGGAATAGCTTTTTGAGTTTTAAAACATGGACTTTAAAAGTCCTAATGAAAAGGGAAAAAAACCTTTTTTTTACCTACAGGGGAAATGGGAAAAAAAAAAAAAACCCCACTTTTGGGGGGGTCTTACAATTGGGTTTCCATGAAAGGGGGGTTGTTCCCTTTTTAAAAAAAAGCTACCCTTCAAAAAAAAGAAAGGGGGGTTTTTGGGTTTAGTCCCCGGGGGGGGGGCGACTTAAAAGATTTCCTTTAATGGGTTTTTTTTCTTAAAAGGAAGGTGACCCAAATTTTGACCCCAAAAAAATTTTTTTCCATTTCCTTTTATGTTTTTTTTGTCCTTTTGTACCTGGGGGCGGGCCCCTTTCCCCCGGAAAAAATGTTCATCCCCCCCATTTTGGGATGGCACCCTGTCCCGGGGGGCCCCGGGGTTTTGGGGGCCCCCCCTTTTTGCTCCCCTCAACTGCAAAAAAACCCCACCAAAAAGATATTTTATTGGTAAAAAAAATTTTTTAAAACGATAAAAAGTATAAAAACTTATAAAAAAAGGGAAAAAAGTTGGTAGCAAAATTTAATAATTTTTTTTTTTTTAAAATAATTGAAAGAAAATTTTTTGGAGTTTTTTTGGGGGAAATTTTGTAAAAAAATTTTTTACAATTCTTCTTTTCTTAGCCCAAACAAAAAATTTTAAAAACCAAAATTTTTTTTTTAAAATTTCCTAAATTTTAAAAAAATTTTTATTTAAAGGGCCCAAAAAACGTACCAAAATTTTTTTTTTTTTTTTTTTGAAAAAATTTTAAACGTGTTTTTTAAAAAAACAAAACCCAAAAAAAATTTTTGGGTTTTTGGGGGTTTTTGGGGGGTTTCAAACTCCCCAAAATCAAAGAAATAATTAAACACCAACAAGATTTTAAATTTTTCCTTTTGAAAAAATTACCCTTTTAAAAAAAAAAATTCGGTTTACAAAAGGTATCAATTCCCCCAAAAAACTGGGTTTTCCCAAAAAAAAATTTTTTCCCGAAATAATTTGGCTAAAAATAATAAATGATCATAAGTTAAATTTTTAAAAAAAACAAAATTTCCATGTAACTAGGAAAAAAAAAGTATTAATCAAAGACCCCCAAACTTTTTCCCCTTTTATCTACCAGACAAAAAACTTAGGGTAACATATTTGACTCATCAAACCCTATATTCCAAAACCCTATTTTAAAAAACCCCTTTTTCCTTTTTTTATATTAAAAAAAACCCCCCCCCACAAACCTAAAAACAGTCCCTACATCAACCAAAACAACAACCATCAACCCGTGTCCAGCCCAAACATCCATTCTCCTTTTTCATAAGGCAGAGCTTTTAATTTTGTCCAGAAAAAAATGGTATTATAAATGATTTTTTTTAGAAAATTGCACGAAAAAAAAAAACAAACCCCTCCTGATCCACCCATTTACGGCGGGGCCCTATTTTGGAAAAATGGGGATACAGTGCCTTTTAAGGGAAAAAAAAATTAAACAATAATGGGTGAAGTCCCCATTTCTTTTTTTCTTATATTTTCACGCAACAACTTTTTTTGTGATGACGAAAAAAAAAAAGCTCAAATTTTTTTTTTCAAAGAATTGACTCTAACAAATTTTCCCCCAACTAGAACCATAAGGGTTTGAAAACCATCATCCCCATCGCAGACCCAGCCCGTTTTTATCATTCTAAAATGACTCAGACTCTTTTATTTGAACAATGGTTATGGCCAAAGAAGCGGGTTGTTTTTGACAACTTTCAATCTATTAAGCCTGAAAAACTAATCAACCCCAAAGGGTTTTTTAAAAACCCTTTTTAAACAGAAACTTTAATTGTTTTAAAGGGTTATTTTATGTTCCTTTCAGACACATCATCAACGTTATGCTTGTTTTTTCCTTTTAACATGAAACATTTATCTGGCTGGTCTTTTAAATTTTTCACTTTTAGTGGAACAAATCTCAATTGATTGCTTGAATTATTGGGAAAAATAATTTCATTGAATGTTTTAACCCTTTACTTACAATAATGTGGTTCCAAACGTAAACTCACAAAGGGTTTTTAAGATTTCAGGGGGAAAAATTTTTTCGTGTTTCAAAATCGTATATTAAAAACTCTTTCTTTTTTCCTGTCTATCTATGGTCGAAAGTCATCTTTAAGAAACTTGAATACAATTTAATTTTTTTTATTTATCTCAATAATAGATTTATTATACCCCAAATTTAAAAATAATCATTTTTTTCTTTTAATCTATTTGGAGCGGGAAACCTGGACATATTATTTTTTAAAAACTTTTTAGGGTCTCAATCACATTAACCATTCCCTTTCCCTTTTTCCCAAACTACGATCTGAGTTTTAAATTTAAAAAATTTTTACATTTGAAATTGGTTAAATATAGTAGGGTGGGGAAAAAAACAAAAACAAACATTTAAAGGGAAACACACATTCATATGCATTATCATCTTCATATATTCAAAAATGATCGATATAGCAAATAATTTTTAAAAAAAAAACAATGCCTTTTTAGTAAGAACTATAAGGTGGAAAATGATCTTTTCACTTTCGAAAAATTATAAGTTAGGAAAGGTTTTCACCCGTTAAATTTAAAAAATTTTCCAGTCATACAGAAAACCCCCGGAAGCTTTTTTCGTAGTTTAAAATGACTCTTTGTGTCCTCAATTAAAACGGAGAAAACGCTTCGCCAATTTTTTTAGTGTGCGGCGGTGACGGGAAACACGATGGCTGTGATTCATGCCCCAGCTCCAGCAAGACGTGGCAGAGGTGGGACAAATATTTTGTCTTTCACATAAACCCACACAAGAAATCTCGGGGTTCATCCCGGGATTGAGTGGCTATTTTCCCCACGACACTCGTCGGGACGGTCACGACCCAAACCACCCCAGGGGGGTTTGTTTTGTTCAGGTACGCCAAGCGGAAGTGAGGCGTGACCATCTTGATGGAAGATAAATTTTTTTGAATTTTTTAATAGAGGGAGAGGGCCAAAAGTATGGGTCGAGGGGAGGGAAAGACCTTTACTGGTTTTTTTTTTTAACAATAAGGGTTCGTAAACCTTCACCCTCAAAAAAGAAGGAACCCTTCATTGGGGTAACTTCACCTGATATTGCGTAATGTTTAGTAAAAACTTGATGTAATGTAAAAACAGATAACATTGTATTGTACTAAAAACTTAAAGGTAATGTAAAAACGATAACATTGCTTGTAGTAAAAACCCTTTTTGGGAATGTAAATACAGAAACATTGTGAGTAGTAAAACTTATGGTAATGAAAGAAAAGAATGTAAATACAAAACATTGTTGATTGTAAAGACGTCATGGGATTCTAAATACAACAAAATTTTTGTAATTTTTTTTCCCCGAAAGTAAAATATAATATTATACACTTGTTATGTTTAGACGACCCTTTTGGTCTTTTCAACCCTTTAACTCCGAAAATGTATGGAACGATGAAGGGGTAAATTGAAATTTGGAATGAAGTAGCGACGGGGAAAGGGGAAATTTTAGGAACTAAAGCTTTTTAAAAAACTAATAAATTTTAAAAATTCAATCTTGTTTGCTTATTAAAAAAATTTCATCCTTTGTAACTTTTTTATTTTTAATTTTCCTTAATATTCTTTTTTTACAGGTTTTTTTTAAATGTAAAGTCTTAACTAAAAACTATTGGGGCCCTTTCTCCTTACCTTAAAAACTGGCTCGATTTGGGCCCTCTCTTAAATATGAATTTCCTGATTTTAAAGGAAAGCCTTTGTCCGAGCTTTTCGTTTTTTTTGTAATACTGTAGACTATTTTGTTTCTTCCTTTTTTTTTTTAAATATTTTGAAATCTTTTCCAAATTTAAAATGTAGTCGTTTCCTTTTTTTTTTTATTTCTTATTTTTTTATTTGAAGTTAATTTCCGTTAGTTTTTATTTTTATCATGATTTAGTGTTTTTATTAATAACCTTTGTATTTGGGTGTAACGCCAAATTTATCAACCCCCGGCCCGGGTTTCTTTGATGTATTATTTTTGATCAATCGCATCCCTTTTACACGATAGTTAAATAAAAATAATGCAAGAATTAAAAATTTTTGTTGAAGACATTTTCTTTATCTTTATAAATATTAAATTTTATGTTTGTTTTGGCTCTGATGGAGACACTTTTTTGTGGGGGTTTTAACAAAAACGGTAAAGTAGTAAATGAAAATGTTTTCCTTTATTGTTTAAAATAAACCACTACATATTTTTTTCTTTTATAATCCTTTTAAATTTTGTTTTTTTTTTAATAAATAATAAATTATAAAACCTTTTGATAAATG
>JBCFYV010003117.1:0-28239 GCA_039000515.1 Timema cristinae
ATCGGGGAGAGTTGGGACATTATTGAACAATGTCTCGTTTAAATGAAAAATGACAGGGGTAAAGGACGCTTATCAAGTTTAATGCGCAATGGTGGTTGAGACAATTTAATTCTGACTAACAATCTGGCTTATGAGTCTGAAATACTGGGGGCTGACGGGAACGTATTCCTTGCATGCCTATTAAAGAGTTTCTTTTCATATTGAATTTAAAGAACTTTTTTTATAGCTTCCATTAGTACAGCCCAAAGCCCAGGCAAAGTGGGACCCTTGGTTTACGCAGAACAAGGGAGACTCACAGGGTGTATCTGAGCCTCCTGCCCACAATCGCACGGGTTGCTTACCATGGCATTTCATTTTCATACCCCAAAATTTCCGGGCACTGAAAACAGCGCCGAGGGTTAGGGGCATCAGCAGGACCCTGAGCACTGGAAACCTGCCGGCTTCCTTTGAAGGGTAGGAGTCCAAAAGTGAGGATATACATACACATCTTCTTCGTTGTCCTTTTTTTGTGAAATACGTGAACATGGATACAGCTGAAGGGAAAGCTAACCACAGATCTCCCCGATGCCCCCACACTCCACATTGGGTAAAAGCAAGTGACCACTTCCTTGCAAACATTGAGAAGCTATGGGGCTCCACCTTCCCCCGGTATTTGAAAGTATTAGCCTATGGTATTTCAGTAATAGCCAATATGTTTGGGGGACTGAATGTCATTGGGTCTAAATTAAATTTTGCCATCACGCAGTTTCCTTGTATAGATGTCCTATTTCGCGGCCATTTATCGCTATTTCGAGGAAAAAATAGGCGGACCCTTAAGGTTTTCCTTCATCTAAACGAGCCATGAGCAGGAAGCGGGGTATTGGCCTCACCACTTCTTGGATTTCTCAATCACAGGGCTGGATGGCCCTACCCGTTTCTGCCTCTTATCAATGTTACGGGCTTGTAAGGGGCCGGGCATGATGATGCTAGAGGACAGTATGGTGTCAGCTGTGACAATTGAGGCCATCCCTTTGTTTTGGGGACAACCTGGACAGTATACTGGGAAATAGTAGCCCAGGGTTATCTCAGTTGGTATTACCACATAAGGCCCTATTAGATCTCCCAGCTAGAGGCTCCATACTACGCTAGACATGAAAACCTTCACTTAGGGCATCGTCAGGAAAGAGATAATCACAGCAAGTGGGTGCAAGCAAGTGCCAATTTTACGTCCAGGCCCTCATGAACGCAGCCTGTCCTTTCTCTAAGTAGGGCACCCAGTTGTCATGCCTAAAGCCTTTCTACTAAGATATTACAACCAGCGCACTTTCATAAAGGAGCTCGTTTGCTGTGGTATACAATAAATATCCTAGGAAAGCCATATGAGTTGCAAAGTTTGTTAACGGAGGGGCCTGAAAGATTATCTACAGGACCAAACGGCAGGGGAAGGAAAGAAAAAAGAGAAAGTGAAGGGAGAGAAAGGAGAGAGGAAGGGAAGGAATAATAAAAGGAGTCGTTAAAAAGTATAAGACAGATTTCGTCCTGCACGAGGTACGTTTTGTAGAGGAGCCTCCCCTTTAAGTCACCCCCTTTCGACAGCATGGACAACTGTGGGACTATTCTAAACCCCCTCCTACAGGGGGATTCAGAGCATTATCCTGCAGACCTTAACGCTGGTATTTTGAAAAAGAAATGCGACTTTACCCTCAATAACATAAAGTATTTTATTTGTAAATGCACAGTTAAAGCTATTATATAATTGAACTGTTGATAAATACGACTTGTGAAATATTTCCAAAGGTTTTGGAGCTCAAGAGTCTATTTTAACAATTCCAGCAACAGTAACTTTTGTGAATAGGTCATTTAGCAAATTAAACTGACTAAAATTATTTTAAATTCTACAAGTTTTAGGAAAGTTTCGTTGATTTGGCCCGGCTTAAATCAAATATTCCCCCGGGCAATTTTTAATTTTATTATATTAAAAAAACTTCACAAAAAAAAGGCTAGGAAAACTCTTTTTGTAAAATAGAAAATAAATATACCAACTATCGTGCCATGACGTCTACCCAGAACTACGGGAAGGTGGTAAGATCCGGGCAGGTTCCAAAAGGTTCTGGATCAATACCAGATGTTCCACCGGGCCCAACCCAAATAAATTTTGTTCCCTCCGTTCCCCCCCAATTAAATCTCTTCATCCCCCCCTTTCATTTTTTTCGATTAAATTTTAGGGATTATGTATTATGTTTATTTAGACTATTATTTGCTTGTTTCGCCTGTTGACACTCATTGTCCCAAAACAAGTTTAAAGCATAGATAAAGCGCACCTGCGGCAGATTAACCCTTTTTTAAAGTTTTCAAAATTCTCTTTCATTTAAAACTCTTTAGTTCTTTATAAATTATCTTTTTAGAAATAAATATTTTTTAAATAGATGATTCTTTATCTTGGGCTTCTCAATTCTTTTTTTTTTCTAAAATTTTTGAGGATTTATTTATTAATTTTCTATCGGCCGGTTTAATTAATTAAAATTAACACGAGGCTCTTACCATTTTTTTTTTCCTTTTCGAGATAATTTAATACGTTTATATTTAACTATCGTGTCACCAAAGGGCACTTTTTAAATTAGTTTAGGCCCTTTTTGGTAACTTGACCCAGGCTGCGGGGCGTAGCTTTTTTGTAGCTATACATGTCTTTATGACACCAAGGGGCCGTTTATATTTTATAAAATAAATTATTATGATGGACACTTAACGTCCAATTTTTTTTTTTTTTTGAATCACTTTAATATGTAAATGCTTAAATGGATTGGGTTGGCGATTCATGCAAGGTTAACTTTGTCGTGGATTAATTACTAGGGGCTTTGGCCGTCTCATTTGTTACTTTTTTTTTTCCCTTTTTGAAGAGTTAATGTTAAATTGTTCGAATGTCGCTTGGTGATTTTTTTTTGTTTATTTTTGACCGTATTATAATTTAAATCCGATACTCCTGTAACAAACTTGTGTCTAGGTCAATTAAGGGTTGCTTGATGAGGTTTTTACTAATTAAACTTAACATGAGGGATATTTTTGTTCTAAATTTTAACTTGTTTTAAATTTAGGCCTGGGTCCCTACACTTTTGTTTAATTGAACCCCATAAAATTAGCATTGTATTATTTTTGTCGGGCTTCCCTACCAAGAAAATTGCAGTCTGATTATAAATGTAAATTAATGTTTATGAGAGTCGTTGTTCCTTTTTGATGCTGTTTAAAAACTTTGACATTTTACGATACATTTACTATTTTATGATTTCATTTTTAACGGGGCCACTGGCCAATACCCCTCAAATTTTAACCAAATTTAATATTGTTAATCAGGATACAGGGAATATACGGGTTATGATATCAAATCTACTTCGGACCATTTTTTATGCTATCAGTTATAAAAATAACGAAGAGGACATCAGAATATATTTTGGGCTAATTGTTTGGTTCTCGGGGAAAAAGGAATATACTCGGAGGGCAACACAATCTATATTGGACCCAAGTTTTTATTTGCCTATGTAGAGGGAAAAAAACTGGTGAGGAGTGGAAAATACAAAAACTGGGCCCAAATCGGTGTGAAGAATAGGTTGCAACATTCTAAGGGGAAATCTGAATGCACTAAGCATCATCTATGATAAACTTCCAAAATATTACACGCTCCTCAAGATCAAACCTCCACTGCGAAAAGGGACACACCCTCATAAAAAATAAAAGTACTCACACCCAAAATACTCCAGCAATTGGAACCAAAAGAGCACACTCCAACCAAAAAAATTCACACGAGTGTTTTCTAGGGATTCAAATAATTAGGCACCTTAACCCTAAGAAAACTCACACCAGTGTCCCCCAGGGGTTCAAACCAATTGGGCACACCCCATAAAAAATCCCAATCTAAGACATGATTTTTTTTATAAAAATGGCTGATTGAACAGATATAAAGTAAAACGGGTGTGATCTCAAGGGGGCTATAAAACTCTGGAATATTGAATGTTAAGTAAATTGGGTGTGACTCAAGGGGCTAAAGAACACTAAAATTTTAAATGTTAAGGGAAAGGGGTGATTTAAAGGGCTGATGCCCCTACGAGGAGAATGAATGAAAAGGTAAATTGGTGTGATCTCAAGGGGGCGGGAAACTCTGGGGAGATTAATTTAAGGAAATGGCGTGTTAAAGGGGACTGATGAACTACGAGGAATATTAAATTTTAAAAGGGAAATGGCTGTTTTAAAGGGCTGATGCACTGAGGAAGAAAAATTTTAAGGGAAATGGCGTGATTTAAAGGGACGAGAAAACTGAGGAAAAAATGAATTTTAAGGGAAATGGCGTGTTTTTAAAGGGACGATGAACTCAAGGAGATTAAATGTTAAGGGGAAATGGCGTATATAAAGGGACTGATGAACTACTGAGGAAAATGAATGTTAAGGGAAATGGCGTATTTAAAGGGACTATGAACTACTGAGAAGATTGAATGTTAAGGGAAATGGCGTGATTTTAAGGGACTGATAACTATGAGGAATATTGAATTTTAAAGGGGAAAGGCTGATTTAAAGGGACGATGAACTACTGAAAAAGTTTAAAATTTTAAGGGAAATGGCTGATTTAAAAGGGACGATAACTACTGAGGAATAAGAATTTTAAGGGAAAGGCTATTTAATGGGACTGATAACTACTGAGGAAAGAATGTTGGAAATTGCGTGATTTAAAAAAGGGACTGATGAACTACTGAGGAAGATTGAATTTAAGGGAAAAAGGCCTGTTTTTAAAGGGATGATGAACTACTGGGGAAGATTGAATGTTAAGGGAAAGGGCGTGATTTAAAAGGGGACTGATGAACTACGGGGAAATTGAATGTTAGGGAAAGGGGCGTGAAAAAGGGGGACTGAAAACACTGGGAAGATTAATTTTAAAGGGAAAGGCCTGATTTAAAAAGGGACTGATGAACTACTGAGAAAATGAATGTTAAGGGAAATGGGCGTGATTTAAAAGGGACTGATGAACTACTGGGAAGAGAATTTTAAAAGGGAAATGGCGTGTTTAAAGGGCTGATGAACCACTGAGGAAGAATGAATGTAAAGGTAAATTTGTAAAACTCAAGGGGCTTTTTTGAACTACGAGGAAGAAGAATGTAAAGGTAAATTGGGTGACCCAAAGGGGGCTTTGAACTACTGAGGAATATTGAATGTTAAGGGAAAGGCGTGATTTAAAGGACTTGAACTACTGAGGAAATTGAATTTTAAGGGAAATGGCGTATTTAAAGGGGACTGATGAACTACTGAGGAAGATTGAATGTTAAGGGAAATGGCGTGTTTTAAAGGGACTGATGAACTACTAAAGGAAAAAAGAAATTTTAAGGGAAATGGCGTGATTTAAAAGGGGACTGATGAACACTGAGGAAATTAATGTTAAGGGAAAGGCGTGTTTAAGGGGCTGAGAACTACGGGGAAAAGAATGAATGAAAAGGTAAATTGGGTAAATCTCAAGGGGCTATGAACTACGGGGAAATTTTTAAAATGTTAAAGGGAAAGAATATCTTTTGGCTTTGGGGAGATTTTTGGGAAACCATTCAAAAGAACTGCAATTAATATGGTTTTAGTCCAATTGTACTTTCCGGGGACTATGATGATCTCAAATACTCGGGTATCACCACGGACACTTTAAAATATCTAATCTATTCGATACGCCTCTAAAGTCATTGTAAGCAATCTGTTGTTGCTGACTGTCTTGTACTTCAATTCCCTAAATGGTCATTTTCTGACGGGGTAGCTGTTTTCCTAATTCCCCTTTCAACTTACTTTTATGTACACTCTCCCTAAATTATCCTTATAAGAAAAAGACCCCATGTAGCCAATACTAAAAGTTCCAAAAGTACTGTGGGGTGAAAGGTTGATAGCAAAAGTGCTTATTAAATTAAATAAGAGCCATTTTTTTGTCAACAAAATAATATAAAAAAGCCTTTTTTTGTTATAAAAAACATATTCTGGGAAAATTTTATTTTGTCAAGCGTCACCAAAAAAATTCTTACTCACGGTTTTTTTAAAATTGATTTTATTAGATTAACAAATACTATCTTAACATGCTGGTTTTTTTTTAAACTTTATTTTTAAAAAACTGCAAAATATAATTTCGTTATTTTGCATATTAAGAAATAGATAAAAACCCCCTGCTCTTGGGTTTTTAAAATCCATACCAAATGTAGGGACCCATAATTAAGGGTGGCTTATTGTGTTGGGCCATACTGAAATTTTCGACTCTTAAATATCACTTAAAAAATGTATCTTTCTAACCTTAAAAACATCTTTTTCTCGTTGTAATTATCATTTCAAAATAAAATTTCCGGTGCTTTTGATAAAGAATATTTTAAATATCAATTTTTAAAATGAAAATTACATAGGGTTTATAAGTAAGGCCTATATTTTGGGATAGGGGGGAAATAGAGTGTAATAATGAACAATTGATATTTTCCAATATTGGCACAATGGCAAACAAATACAGAAGAATGAGTTAGGGTTTTGATGGTTTTGTTTTTGTTAAAACACACTTAATTCCAGCTCAAAAAATTAAAGTAAATTAAAATGAAAGCTACATTTCTACTATTGAGTGAAGAGGACTATTTATAAAAATAATTTGAAATAAAAACCAAACCTTCATCTCCCTCTCAGGCTAATTCATTTCCCTTCTTTTTTTCCCCTCCCAGACAGGGGGGTGTAAACCCCGCCTCTTTTTTCTCTGGCCTGAATCAATATATTTTAATTGAGCCGAGCTGTTTGTAAGCAGTCACTGGCCCCCAACAACAAAACTTGAGTACTTTCTATTCATCAGGGCATACAATAAAAACTATAGTTTGATTTAATTTTTTACAAAGCAATCATTTTTTTTTTTACAACAGTAAATTAAAAAAGAAATTAATAAAAATAATTCAAACACCTTTATATTTTTTTTATAAAATACGATAAGGGGCTTTTAAGCACTTTTCCGTCACATAGTGACTGTCGATATTTGGTATACGACTGGTTTGAAGTTTCATTCACTTGGGCCCTTGCGGGATCGCTCATGGATGGGAAAAAGCCGGTCTGGCATGAAGGTTCGGCTACATCCCCACACGGCACTATTGTTCTGTGCGACTCCCAGATAGCGTCCATTGTACCCTGGTACCACTTTCCAGCCGCGTAAACAAAACCCCACGTCACTTAGAAAATATGCAGTGGTTTTTGATGATGTAAACATTGTTAGGTGACAAGGATTCCAAAGTGAAATTGGAGGGAGGCTCGAAGATTAAATATTTTATTTAATAAATACAAAGGCCCGATGGCACGGAAAGGTGTCAACATTCTTTGATAGGATCCGGGGGTTCAAATCCCGGTCCGGGAACAGATGTCCCTGATTACCAAAACGTCCCTTCACCAATGGCAAAGTGTGTGTTTTTCACGCTTTAAACGAGTCCCTTCTGCCTTCCACCATCATATTCTCACGTTTCACCCTATCTTTGGAGTTTTTTTTTTCAATTTTCCTTATCATTTTGTCCTACACATTACTAAAAAAACCCCAGGAAACCTTTTTGCTCATTCATTTTAGACTCTTCATTCTAAAAATTAAATTTAAACCTATATACTATTAAACACCTTTGTCCATTTTTTCCTAAATTTTTCAGTTTACCTCACCCTGTGCCATTTTGCCCACCCAGGGTATTTTAATTCCCCGGGTACCCTCCCCCCACTTGATCTCCCGTTCCTACGGGGACCATGTTTTTAGAGCCCCTAAGAAGCAATGGAGCCGAGCACCCCCTTATCCCCACGGGGAAAGGGTGCCCATCGGAAAAGGCACTCCGTTTTACAAAGACAAAACCACTCATTTTATTTTTAACTGGGGAATTAAAATTTTGTTCTTGATTTACCTATTGGAATTACATTTGCCATATTTTATTTTTGTTTTGCCTCATTTGGGCCTGATTTCCCCTTGGACTAACTTATATACAGGTACCTTGGGTGTATAATTGAAGAAGACAAATGTATTTTGAAACGGTAAAAAATGCTATTTAACTAAACATTACACCCCCCACCATCTATTACACACAAACAAATCATAACGAATAATTCCGAAAACAAACACAAACACTTTAAATAAAGGGTATAAAAAATTAATTTTACAAAAGTCATTTGGCCAAAAAATTAAACTTCGCAACACATTTGGCCTAAAGTCGTTTGGCCTAAAAATTAAATCCACAAAAGCTTTGGCCTAAATCTTTTTTGGCCTAAAGTCTTTTGTCCTAAAGGCATTTGGCTAAAGTAATTTGTCCTAAAGGCACTTGGTCTACTTTTAGCCCAAATTACGGTACCCATTTGGGGCCAACAAATGAAGTTTGAGTTATTTTTTTTGGGCCAAAAGAGAGAATTTTTATTTAGAGATTTACAGCAATGCAGCAAAAACTGTTTCCATGGTGATTAACAAATAATTAAAAACTGAAAGTTCTCTGTGAAAATCGGGTTTTCGTAGAAAACATTATTTTTCCTTAAATTCTGGATTCCCAACCGTTAAAATGAGTGATCGTTTTCAAAATCTTTTAAAATTTTTCCCCCTAATTTCTATAAGAGGAAACGGGCTTATCAAATTATACAAAGAAGATTATAAAAAAAAAGTGAAAATGCATCTTAATGATTGCATGAAGTTTTAAACTTCGAGCATGATTACCATAAATTAATTGCTAGACTGGTAGAACTATGATTACCATTTTTCATAGATAACACAAATTTCTTTGACTGATTAAACATATTACCACATACATAAACTATGGGGGTAACATTTTCTCCCAAAGGGCACATAAGAGAGATATGCAAGGTCTCTAAAGGGCCCCATGGTACAAAATCACTTTAAAACAATTAACTTTTTTTTTCACACAAAAATACATTAAATAATCAAATAAGGATATTCACTACTTAAAATAGTTATCCGTGTGGTAAATGGATAATCTACAACTGTCTAAATCCAGCACAATTTATTGTAGTTAGGGAACAACTTGCTCGACAAAAAGAAACGGGGTTTATTTGAATCTGTTAAAAAGATCTGTTTTATATTTGGGTTAATGTTCAGCATGAGAAAGTTTTTCAAAAAAAAGGTAAAAGCAAAGAACACAAATATTTTTTTTTGGGAGACCCTTTCACTACCAAACTCTTCGTACTAAGTGATGTTAAAAATTTGTCAGTTTTATTTTTTAAAAGTCTCCTCCAGAAGTTGTCTGCCTGAAGACAAAATTTATTAAAACTGGAGATTATTCATCGCTTCAAAATTAAAAGTAAACGGTAGCTCACCAAATTAACTGATCTTTCCCAAAAATTTTAAATCAGTGAACCTCCCTGAAAACCCTTTTTTTTAAAAGCAGATACCTGCTGACTGTATTTTTTTGAATACGCTTTTTTAATATCCTGTGTCGAACATGAGAACAAGCACAAATTTTTTCTCACTCAGCGTTTGGATAATACAAATTTAACTTTAAAAAGATTTCATTTTAACAAACAATTCATGTCAAAAACACCATTGCTTTGTAAGGTAATATTTATTCATTAAAATTTGTTGAAACTTCAACCCTGAATGCAAATCCCACACCTATTTTTAGTTTTTCAGGGTTTCTTAAAAAACACAACTAATGTATTTTTTATTTAAAAAAAGAGCAATATTTCTTGTCTCAAATTCCATCTTCTCAAAACTACCCAAAGCTTAGACAACGGACTTTGCTATGATACAACACATTTGAATATTCGCTGTCCAAGTCATCCACAAACTTGTTAACTGACTGTGTCTTAGCCCCTGCTATGGTTGAGTTAGCAAGCACCATAAAATCAATCACATTTTTTGAAATTCAAGACAGGCTTACACAGACTTTCCTGGTGAATAATAAAATGGAGTGATAATACAAAATGAAGTGGATGCTCCCCCTCGCTTCATCACTAAGCACTTTATGAAGCCTACTTTTTTTCCTGTTAATAAAGGCACACTTTTGTAATGCTTGCCAACATATTACAAGCAGTTTTCAAAAAATTCAAACAAATCCTGGCCAGTTTGGGTGTCCTTTGAGGGTTAAACTGATAACAAATATTCTTAATTGCAAAATTATAATAAATACCTCTGATAAACACAAGCATTGTGTGGCATCTTGTAGTCGGTGCTATCATCTAGCACCAATGAATGACTTCCCAGCCTCAAGTAGCTCTTCTGACAGATTTGTGAAATACCCATCAATACGACGTATTCTCCTTGACAACGATATAGCTTCAATTTCTTTTGACTTCTGGACAGAAAAATAGCGAGAGCATAAAGCATACAGTCCTTTAAAAAATTCTCCTTCACAAAACTTTTGTTATGTTTGGGCCCATTTTGATGATCAAGTTACAAAACTTGCCTTGGTGGCACCCCTCCTTGCATGGTTCTCTGATTTCCAAAATTTTGTTGTTGTTTTAAACTTCCAACAAGTTAGTAGCTTTTTTCTGTAATTCATTTTCCCTGATAAAAATTTTACTTCCAATTTACTGTGCCTAGCTTGAAAATCTCTCTTCAAATTGTACTCTTTAATTAAACAGCAACACTGTTATGGCATATTAAGCACACTACATTACTCTCAACAATAATAAAAAATTTACTGTACCGTACGTCCATTCTTAGTTAAAACACGTTTTTCACAGTAACACTCATTTTTTTAGGGATAACAACTTGAAGTATAGTGCACAAATACAGCGCTCGGACAAGCCCTTTATAAACGACTTGCAAATTTCTGTTCACGTGTTCAAAACACTCATAGATTATGTATTTATTTGTAATGTTTGTTAGTAAAATCACGAAAGTTTAAAATGTGTGTACGGGCCGCACAAATTGACGTCGTGGGCTGCATGCGTCAAAACGATACATTGAATAAAATGGAATACTCATGCGTCAACTGAAGGACATTGATCAAACCTAAGAGACACAGTATGGCAACAATAATTAGAAAGTCAGTTAGCCTTTTAAATATAGGAATTTTGGTCAACTCTGGTTCTCAGTGAAAATAAAATATGCAATCAATACCGAATATTCACAAATT
The DNA here is from genome assembly GCA_039000515.1 of Timema cristinae. Lineage (NCBI taxonomy): Eukaryota > Metazoa > Arthropoda > Insecta > Phasmatodea > Timematidae > Timema > Timema cristinae. The sequence goes on from JBCFYV010003117.1 coordinate 11,058, forward strand.
GTTTATTAGATGAGTAGGCCAACCTATTTAAGTCCAAATAACTTGAAAATGCACTTCAAACCATGATGAAAAATAAGGAAGATTCAAATTAATTCAAAAACAAAAGAAAACATCACTTTAGGAGAAAGGTTTGAAAATCGGTCATATAAATGTTAAAAGAGTATTTTTCGTGAAATGGGAAACAAGATAACAGTTTGCCGTACAGTTTATAACAGTTGGCCAGTACAGAACCACAGAGTCTTACTCAAGAAACACACAACATTAGGCCCTGGAGTTGTGGTAAAACCTGGACTAAGAGTTGGAAACAAATAATAGTTCCCTTCCCTTTATTTTCATTTATTATTTCTCAGTCATTTCGAATATCATTGTTAGAAAATTTAAGTCAGCTTTTTAAGATAAAATTACAAAAAAATATTAATAATATATTACAGTAGGTAGTTTTAAAAAGAATGTAACCCACCCCCAACTTTATTAAATGTTTATAGCTATCTTTTCTCTTTCTTAAATAATAACCCCCTCGCCCTCCGTTTGAATTCTCCTGTATAAGTAAAGTTTTGACCTGTGAACCGATGTCCGGTTTGTTTGGGCTCGGGCCTCCTCTGGGGAGTGGGGCAGCTTGCTGTTTCTCCAGGTGCCACTTGTTAAGAACTGAGGCTCAGTATGTGATGGAGAGTGAGCCCAACTCACGACCACACAGGACAGTTCACTGTGGCCGTGCACAAACCCCACAACACAGTGTCGGAACCATTGTCAACAAACCAACACACGGACAGAGGTAAAACCAAAACCCCATAAATACTAAGGACAAATTACAATTACAAATTAAAAACAATAATTGTGAAATTAATTTTAATTTGTCTTTTTGAGTTTTATTTTCATAAAGTATAACAAAATAAGATAAAGTACACTAGATGTAAAACTATTTAAATTAAATAAAATAGCCCTTGTCGATAAAACAAACATGTTAAAATCTATGATAATATAACTTATAAAATCTGCCATTGACTTAGTATTGGATAGTTATTACAATATTGTAAATTTTGATTTTTGTATATTCAATCTTCAACAAACCATTGATTTTATTAGAGAAGTTTTATTACTTTATACTAGAGATAAAAAATAGTAAATTTACTAAGCGATGTAGTATTCATATTATAATTTAAGGAATTAATAAATAAATAAATACGTTAATGTTATATGGTATTAGGTATGTATAGTTATAAAAATTAAAGAGTTTAAAGATGTGAATCAAGACATCTTTCTGTTTATTCCTCTCCTTTTGTTTGGCTGCCATATTATGGTCGACTGACTACATTCAATGCATAAATTCATTTCACAATTATTGATCAATTTCTCAAAATACTATAATATTTAAAATTTAATTTTACTCAATCGGTAAAGGAATTGTGGATCTTGGATACTATTGCCAATCTTATTTTTGAACTAATAGTTGTGGTATCATATAAGATGGAAAGCGTACTATTTGAACACGAAGACGAGCGTGAACTAGTTATAGGTAGGCTTTTCAACTATACAACATGAAATTCCGGGAGATCAAATATACAGGTTCAAGAGAGTGAACAATAATCTAATGCATCTTGAACTTTATTTTAACTATCAAGTGAAATACAATGAATATGAATTACAACATACAAGCTTATCAACAAGTGTTTTTATATCAAACTTTGCTTTTTAATTTTTTACTTCTGAACCCCTCATGAGAATCTGCCAAAAGTTTTTTATTTGACCAAATAAAATTGTGGAAATCAAAACATGATAGCTGGTAGTTATGTCAGACTTGGAGGTCAGTTTTCAAAAGTTCATGGCTGAGCTTCCTGAGTTCTTTATTCCATAATAATATACCCATCACACTGAATGTGCGTTCACAAATATCATTTGAGACTGGAATTGATAACGCGAAGGAAACAATTGTTTTTAACTCGATGCCATAGTTCTTCCCTAAAAGTTGTTTAGAGAAAGAAACCCACCTCATATCTACACGTTCAAAGGCAGTGAGAGTACTCTAAGGCTACATGACCCATTTGTAAATTTGTTCGTGGTCCTCAACTTCTAGCTGGAGGGTTTCTGAAGATCACCTCATCCAATAGGGATCTTTAATGACAAAATAGATACGTCTTTGAAACTAGAGCCTTAAAAATCATACCACTTATCCAAATACGAAAGTCAACGTTCCAAAAATTAAAGAGACTTCTTCAAATTTATTTATCTTGCTTTCAAGTTTTTTGAGCCCATCCATAACTGCCTTACCATAAAAACGGTGGTTTTCCCCGCTAACATTTTTCTTCTTTAGTCTCCATTATGTACTGTACTGAAGATGTAATAAATTTCTAAAGTTTTGACAGCATTTTGAAATATTTGCATAATATTATGAAGGATTAAACATACACAAAGAGGAAGTGATGCTCTTTCTTAATTTTTGAAGGCTTCCCAAATTAATATGGAACACATTTCTTCTCCTTGAGAAAAAAAAGTAGGCGCTCAATTCAGGTGAATTCATGAGCAAATGATCAATGCTGGCAAGAGGGATAGCCATCGGATAGGCACATGTCGAGGAATTTCTTTACGTTCCAGATTTACAAATTCAAAAAAGTCTCATGTTCTTCTGTTACTTATCATACGCTGAAAACTTTCCAAAAACTTTCAAAACAAGTAGGTACTTCAGCATCAAATGAAACAGCTTTTGAAGCATATTTAGTACCAGTACTATAGTCGTAAATTTAGCAGTGCCGGAATTTAAAGCCGTAGCAACCTAAAAGTTGAAGGGGGAATTCACCGTAAGCAAAAAAAATAATAAAAAAAATTGACAAACAAAAATACTTCTAGAAGCTATCTGGATAAATTTTTTTATGGTTACTAAGGCAGAAACTTACTTATAGCACTTCCCCTAAGATTCCAAAAATTCGAATGGAGCACAGTAAACTTCAACAGAATTTATTGATTCATAGAACGAAAAAAGTTTTAACAGAATATTGAGATTAAATCATTCGGCTAACTTAGAATTCATTATTATAAGACTTTACTAGTTTAAAAAGATGAAGTCAGTACCAGAATGGCGTTACCACGCGTTCCTGATCCACTACACTCCTGCTTAGTACGGTTGTGTAACATGTGACAGTTACAGTTAGCTTTTATTATTCTGAGAACATCACTTTTTAACTTCTCACAAACAGATGCGTTCTTCCATAATTTCAATAATTTAGAATATCTTATCAGCACAGAGAGCGAATATATATTTTACACTCAAATCTTTGTTATTTAAAAGTTAATATTTTCATAGATTCATTGGTTTCATAAGGGCCTTCATAAAAATCTAACAGACAAGTTTGGATTCCATCTTAACTGAAAAATAATGTACTACAAGAGGAATTATTTTAAGATTCTCGGCATTACGCAGCGCTGGAAAATATCTAGATTGTTTACAATCAAAGCTAAGTTTTCCTTGAACAGCTGGAGATAAAATATTTTCTACAATAGGCCTACTGCTAGCCTAGGTCTACCACATGTAATTTTTTTTTATTGATACTAGAGTCATTAAAATAACACTATCCAATTTATTAGAGCAATCTTAGCTTTTGTAATTTAGATGACATTTGGTCAAACCTATATATTTACTTAGCACATGAAATATTTGGTCAAAATAGAAAGAAACTTAGCGTGCTGCGTCGGGAGAGAGGGTCAGGGTCCCGGAGTGTTGCCAAATGTTAGGTATATATTACAGCTCAATGATGGTATCACTGTGGGCTGGGTGTGTGTTTGTCTGTACGTTGTAGTAATTCAAAGAATAATTGTATCGTAAGAACTGATTTATTAGTTTATTGATACATTTTTAAGCATAGCAATAATAACAATAATGAGAATATTATGTAAGGAACGAGCTTGTGAGAATATTAGATCACTACATATAATAATTGAGAAAGAGATTAATTACAGTATTCCTATTAAAAACAAAATAGGCCTTATTCAAATATTAGATTAGAATGTGTAATATAATGATTAGATGAACATTTAGTTAATATGTAATATGTTAAAATTATTGCACATAAGCTATGTGAAATTACAGTTCTGAGTAAAAATAAGAAAGTAAATTGATAAGTTAGATTTAAGCCTATTTAGGATCATTCAGTTTCAAATCAAAAAACAGTAGTCCTAAAATACAATTAAACATCAGAATGTATTAAATATAAGATAGATAGATATTTTTTGATAAAATGAAATTAGGTTAATACGTGCTATCATAAAACGTTCCTTAGCTATGTTCGTTAATTCCTCTCCTTAATATTTCTTCGTTGGATTGAAGTTTATTGACGACATCTTTCGGCTATTCAGCCATCATCAGGTCTGAGACAAACCAATGAAAACATATATTATTAGAATGTAAATAATGTGAAAATAAATTGAGTGAGAATATAAGAAAAATTGTAGAAAGGTTAATATGTAAGAACGAAATAGTATTATTATTTGATAGGAAGTTCGAAAAATAGTTGAATTATAATCAGAATTAAACGATCAAGCTTACCTCTTAAATCTAAAATGGGGTTGAGATGTTCTCCCCTATGTTATCCGGTAATGATATGTATAAATTATTATATTTAGATTTAAGAGGTAAGCTTGATCGTTTAATTCTGATTATAATTCAACTATTTTTCGAACTTCCTATCAAATAATAATACTATTTCGTTCTTACATATTAACCTTTCTACAATTTTCCTTATATTCTCACTCAATCTATTTTCACATTATTTACATTCTAATAATATATGTTTGCATTGGTTTGTCTCAGACCTGATGATGGCTGAATAGCCGAAACATGTCAATAAACTTCAATCCAACGAAGAAATATTAAGGAGAGGAATTAACGAACATAGCTAAGGAACGTTTTATGATGAGCACTTATTAACCTAATTTCATTTTATCAAAAAATATCTATCTATCTTATATTTAATACATTCTGATGTTTAATTGTATTTTAGGACTACTGTTTTTTGATTAGAAACTGAATGATCCTAAATAGGCTTAAATCTAACTTATCAATTTACTTTCTTATTTTTACTCAGAACTGTAATTTCACATAGCTTATGTGCAATAATTTTAACATATTACATATTAACTAAATGTTCATCTAATCATTATATTACACATTCTAATCTAATATTTGAATAAGGCCTATTTTGTTTTTAATAGGAATACTGTAATTATCTCTTTCTCAATTATTATATGTAGTGATCTAATATTCTCACAAGCTCGTTCCTTACATATATTCTCAATCAATTTCTCCTTACTAAAGTTAAAATGAATATAAATACGATAACAATAATGGTAAACAACATCATAGAAGAACAAATAATGATGACAGGATCTAGGATTAACATATCAGAATAAAGTGCAAGTGATTAATTGTTCATAGTATTGTCTTATTTCAACACTCCCCCTCACTCGTCAGAATCGTTGTCCAAGCCCAAGAGCGCATACTAGTTGACTGCCTTGGAGAGGCCAATGCCTTGGTGAGAACATCAGCTTCCAAAGTCTCGGTTGGCTTGTAGTGATGATGATGTCTCCAGCTTGTACTTTTTCTCTAATGAAGTGTTCTCTAAAGTGATATGTTTGGACTTTGAGCTTACGATGTTATTCTTAGTCAAATGTTGTGCAGATAAATTGTCATTAAGTATTTCAATTGACTGGTGAGGCACATCCATGTCGTTTAATAACTGTTTTAAGTGTATTGATTCTTTTGCTGCCTCTGTCAATTACATATATTCTGCTTCCGCTGTAGACACAGCCAAAATTCTCTGTTTTCTTGATTCCCAGCTGATGGAAGTCGCTGCAAACTGGAAACAGTATCTTGATTAAGATCTTTCTCTCTTCTCCAGTTGCCCAATCAGCATCTGCCATTCCAATAAGTGGTTAATTAGTTTTCTTGAAAACTAGTGCGAGATTTTTGGTTCCCTTTAAGTAGTGAAATACTCTTTTAGCAGCCAGACAATGATCTTTCCCAAAACAGGTGTTGTATTGACTTAAGAAGTGACTGTGTGTATTATGTTTGGACTAGTAGTCACAGACAGATACATAAGTGAACCAATCAAGTTTTAATAGGGATATTTTTTGGTATTTACAGGATTCTTCTGTAACTTAATGCCAGGTACCATTGGAGTTGCAACAGGTTTACAGTAAATCATGCTGTATTCTTTGAGAAGTTCTTCAATGTATCAAGTTTGCGATGCTGAAATCATACCATTCTTGTGGCAACACTCGATTCCTAAACAATAATGTAGTTCTCCAAGGTCTCGCATATCAAAGGATTTAGCTAGTTCTTGCTTTAAATCATTCAGCTGTTGCTGATTTCTTGATGCCACTATAATGTCATCTACATATATGGCTATCAACGTTTGTTCCCCCTTTAGTAGTATTAAATGTGTATATACAAGGGTCAGCTTTGTGAGTGAACGAAACCCAATTGCTTTGGTTTCAAGTCCTACCAGATTGTTTTAAGCCATAAACAGCTCTTTTAAGTAGGCATACTTTGTCATTATCAGATTTTCTAAGCTTTTCTAGCATCTTCTTAGCTTTGAGAAATGTAGAGTGATCTGTGTTGTGGCTTTCTTTCATCATTATGTCACACGAAAATGTTTCAAACATGTCTGGTTTTTGTTATTAAGATTCTTTCTTCAAGTTCACCATTGAGGAAGGCAGTCAAAATATCCATTTGAGTGACTTTCATGTCTTGATTAAGTGCCACTCCAAAAGAACTCTATTTGAGCCTTTTTGTGACAGGAGCAAGGTTTCAACAAAGTAAATTCCCCCGGGCGCTAGAAAAATCTTTTGCAGCAAGACACTTTCCTTCTCTCTAGCTTCCCATTGGGCTTTTTTTATTTTTTAATACCATTCTCCCCTATCACTTTCCCCATTTTTCTCGATCTACAATTCCCACTATCTTTTTTTAAGTGAGATTTTTTCTCTTTCATGTTTTTTCCCATGTTCCCCCAAACCCCCTTTCAAGTCTTTAAACACAATAGATGACATATCATAATTGACATCCAAAATTGGAATTTTCCTGTTGCTTTTTGGCCTTGAATGTACTTGTTCTTCAGCTGGTCTTGCTTTCGGGTTGGATTTCTACAAGGTCTTAAGGGAAAAACAGAGGGGTGAAGAGTTTTTTTCTCAACATTTTCTTCATTATAAGTCTTTATTGTCCCATTATTTTTAATCATTACTTAATGTTTTTCCTCTTTCTTTTTTGAGTCATAGTTTTTTTTTTCAAACTTGACATCTCTTGGATTTTGTTTTTCATTTTCTTTGGGGCATCCATATTCTATAAGTTTTGAAATTTCAGAGTATCCGCAAAAATTCCTTCATCTGTTTCGGGGAAGTTAATTTCCTTTTGTCAGTTTTTTTGTCCAAAACAAAGGTTTTTTTGCCAAAATACATGAATATGTGAACGTAAAATTCTTCCAACCCATTTCTGAAAAGGGTTTCACCCTTTAAGGGGTATTTGGGGGAACCTATTAGGATTTTTTGCTGTGTAATTACCTCAGCCCAAAATGACGGGGGGACGTTTGACTCCAACTAGACTGGGGTTTTATCAAGTAGGGTTTATTCATCCTTTGAAACCCATTTTATTAAGGGATAGGGTGGACGCCCCCTTGATTCGCTTTCCGCATTCCGCTGTTCAAAATAATAGTAGAATGAACTTAATTTTAAAAAATTCTTTGCCCCCATAAGCCATGATATTCTTTGGTTTTTTGATTTTTTAATTTTTAAATTAGGCTTTTTTTTTTAATTGGATTAAATTGTTCTTCGCTGATGTTTAAGTTTCTTTAAAAAGGGGGCCCTTAAATGTTAAATATAATTCATGTTTATTAAATTTCATTTTTTTTTTATGGCTCTTTGGAGAATGCTTCTAGGTTTTTTTAAAATATTTTTCTTCAAAATCCCTGTGAAAATTTGGGCTTCTTCAAAACTTCTTAAACCTTTTTTAAAACAGTAGCTAGGGTGGCTTTTGGGGAACTACATTTCCCACCAAGGGGTCAAACAATTTTTGGGTGGCTTTTGGGGAACCCCGTTCCCAACGGTCAAAAACCCTGTGATTGCGTGTTATTTTCCCAAATTCCCCCTGACCTCTTTCCACACCCCCTCTTCCCTTCCCCTTTCGGCCCTCGGCCTCCCAACCCCGGACATGTTGGTTCTTATTATTAATGATTTTTAAATTAATTATTGCAAATTTAATTAATTAATGGGGGGATTGGGTTTTGGATTTTTTTTTATCGTTAGGGCATGTGTTTTTTTTGGGGGGAGCATGGGGGCCGCGGCACGAACCTCCCTATGGTTGTCGGTGGAAAATAAACATTGGTTTCCTCCGGCCAAGGCTCTGTCCAGCCGAACCTTCCTACGCCCGTTGTGGTTTTAAGGTGAAAATGTTTCCCCTGCCTTTCATTCCCCCCCTCCGGGCGCCAGATTACGGGCAGAAAAGAAAAAATAGGACAAAATAGATCGGCCCTCGAAAACCTTGGGTTTTCCCAATGACGAACTGGGGTGTTTTTCAAAAACCCTTTGGCACCAGTATGTGGGCCCCAACAAACATTGAGACAAGAAAAATATGGAGGTCATTGACCTGGGCCCCGGGTTGGCGGGCAACAAGTGGCAAGAAAGATCGGCCCTCGCAACTTGGGGTTTTTCCCCAATGACGTAATCACCGTGTTATGTGCAACCCGGGCACCAGTATGTGGGCCCAACAAGCGAGTTGAGAAGAATAAATATGGGGGTTTCATTGACCGGGGCACCAGGTTTTTCCCCTGGCGCCGGTGGCGGGCAGACAAGTCAGGACAAGAAAGATCGTACCTCAACAACCTTGGTTTTTCCCAAATGACGTAATCATGCGTGTTATGTCGCAACCCGGGGCCAGTCTGGGGGCCGAAAGTCAGGACAAGAAAGATGGAGCGCGGAAACCGGGGTTTTTTTTCCCCGGGCCCAATTGTCGCTCTACAAGACAAGAATAACTTGGGGCTTTGACCGGCAAGGGTTTTTTTCCCGGGGTTTCGGGTTTGGCGGTCAGACAAGACAAGTTGGACTCGTTGGGGGCAAACAGTAAAAAAAACACAGAAATACAAATATACAAAATTTATTAAACTCAAAATTTTAAAAATTTTTTACAGGAATGTTCATGATTCTTCACACGTTTTTCAACAAGTCTTTTAGTGCGTTAGAAAAAATTGTTTTTAGTTCAAAATCCAAAGTAATAGTCCAAACCCGACGATTGACGTGTATATAGGTGCACGATAAAGATCCGGGTTTTTTGATGTGGTTTCCACCGTAGGATGTTCTGGGGTCGATGACATCCGTCGGTTCGTTAGGGTGCATACATCCACGAGAGCGTATCGAAAAAAATTGAATACGGGCGAGGGGGTGTCCCCACATGTCCCTTCGGTTGACGGCGCGTCGATGAGGCCCCACACCTTAAAAAAACGCACCCAGCTGGTGCTAGATAGGCACCCGTTTGAGTCCTGCATTTGTTTCTTGCAGATGACGACCATGGGGGTCACCGCACATGCGTCTCGGGTTTTTTATTTCTGTTTGTCGACTATTTCTGAGGGGTTGTGTTTTGCTAAAAAAATTGATATGACAGACTGTAGCTGCCCATTCTTGCCATTCTGTGGGTTTTTAAACACGGGCAGTTCCCCCGCATTTTTCTGTTGGACATAGGGGGTAAAGTTGTTCTTGCGTCAGCCGAGAGACTCACTTGGGGGTCGCCCATCCCGCGGGAAAAATGTGTTGAAAATGCTGGTTGGCAGGGGTTTCACGGCTTTTGGTTTGGGCGCAAAGTCTTGACCTTCATGATGTTTAGCGGTTATGGGTGAAACGTCGCCCAGACGCCCCTTTTAAGGCAACGCCATTTGGACACGTCTTCTTGAATGTTTTTGCTATAAAAGCCAGATTTTACTTTATACGAGACGGAAAAACCATAATGTAAAAATTCTCTCCGCCGTTTTTGTCGAAAAGATGGGGGAAACCCAAAGCGTCCCAGGTTTTTGTGTGGATCGGTGTTTATGACTAGAGCGGCGTTGTGCCCATTTTGCGGGGAGTTGATCAGCTGGGAAAACCCCCCACGTACAGAACGGAACCATGGGTTGGTTTTCAGCGCAGTCTTTTGGGTGGTGCGTGCCCCTCTTCAAACATCCAATCTCAAATCCCCGGAGTAGTGACGAACAGAAATTCCATACAGAACTATGTGCCTTTCACATGGTGCGGCCCAATTTAAATGTTTTTAGTGACGAACAACCTCTTCGAAGATCTACGATGGGGGTGGATAGTTTTGTCTAAAATTTTTTTTTCTGCCCCTTTACGTAGATGGTTTTTGCACGCGCTGGGCACGGGAGATGAGGGATTCGGCAGGCTTTTAATCCCAACCCCTATCCCAGGTGAAAATGCAGTTGTTGACTATAAGTTTTCTTTCTGGATAGGTGGAAGTTCCTCGTGGGTATGAGATTTTAAACCCATTTTAAGTAAAGTGCCGCAATAGAAAAAAACATTTCCTTGGATAAATCTTTGTTTTCGTCGATGAAGCTTGGAAATCCACATGACGTGCAGGGGTTTAAATAGGGGGAAGGGGTGTGAAACGTTTTTTTTACTTCCATAATCTGTCACAACTTTTTTTCCTTGTCGCGTCGCTCGCAAAAATGATGTAAAAATGGTCCCTTTATGGCATTTCGCTGATAACTGTCGGAATCCCCCGAATTAAACTTGCAGGGTAAACCTTTCCCCTTTTCTCGCCATTTTTTTGGCGCCTTTACCCTTTCACGGGTTTTTATCCACTTTAAAGTTTCGGGAAGACGTACGCAAAGCAATTAGGTTCGTAAAAGTCCCCTGCATCTCTTCACCTCAAAATCGGGAGTCTGTAGCGACAGGTTTTCGCAACACGACACTGCTGACTTTAAAACTCTTCGCTCAATTTTTTCGTAGCCCTTTTCAAACACATTTTTGGGTTTTAAAAACGCACCGTTCACCATTTTTTTTCGGCTTCGAGTTTGGACGCCTTTTGCAGTAAAGATAGTCTTTGACTTGAAGACGTTTGTTTCTGAAACGTCGAGGGCGCCTTTTTTGATAAAGGAAAGTTTTTCGCCCCTTTTTTGCGTCGACTAGATCTTGTAAGACGTCCCCATACCGATAGTGTTATTTTTGGTAAAATAGCGCCACATGGTCCCCTTTTAGAGTTCTATTGAAATTTACGAGCTTGCCTTACGTTGGATTATGAGTGGGTAGTAAGCAGCCTTTTTGTTTAGAAATTTCCGTACTAGACTCTGTGAACTCGTCCCCTTGTCCCCCTTTTTCATAGGGTTTAGGCCCCTTGTTTGAATTGTCCCGAAGGTGTCTCTCCGAGCCCCAGTCTTTGGGTGAAAGCGTCCTCTCCATGCCATCGCTAAAACGTCGAGACGGGACAAGTACACTGCAACTGTTGTATTTGGGAAGGGTTTCGTTTTCGATGAGATCGCTTGCCGAAAAAAATCAATGTTTAACCACTATTGTTTCGTGGGAAAATTTTTTTTGCACTGGTTTGTGTAGGATATAGCGCCTGCACCGAAGCCATTCTCTTACTTTTTCGGGGGCTTTCTTGGACGCTTTTTTTGAGCAAAAGCCCCCCCTGCAAACGCTTTTTAGGATAGAAGGGGCTAGTAGAGTTGGCTAAACGGTCTAACGGGAGCCCCCTGTTTTCATCCCCCCTCTTCAGTTTATTTTTCGGGGCGTTGTGAAGGGGAAGTGGTTGTGGTACGGGGTCGGGTCTCTAATGGGGCCCCAAAGTTTGGATTTACAATAAATTCTTTTGGAACATTTATTATTTCAGCACCGTGGAAACTCTCGCCCCCCTACGGTTCGCTTTCTTCTTGCTTTTGACCCGATCATTTACTAAATCCACAATATTTGGGTCCACGGAGAGGGGTATTTTGAATATCATTTCCCTTTTAGTCCCAAGAGATTTTCCCCCTCAGGGAAAGATATTTTTCTTGTAAAAAATTCAGCTTTTTTACCGCCTGTGCGGTACCGTATTAAACAGCTGGGGTGAGAAGTACAGACACTTAGGGGTGGTGGTGGTGGGTGATATTTTCAACGGCGAAAGGGGGTTTTACTAAGTCAATAGTGCTGTAGCACTTGTTTGGGATAAAGTCCTTTAGATTGTCGCAAGTTTTTGAAACGAGGATTTTTTCCCCCTTTCCTTGCCCAAATCTGAGACCAAAAAGTTTTGTTTCCGATGCAACTTGTTGGGGGTGTTGCTCGTAACGGTGTAATGTTTTAGGGACATAAAATCATCTTTTTCGTATGTTCCTTTTTTTTACATGTTGAATAAGGGAAACCGAGGACACCCCATGGTTAAAGTGCTAAAAAGTAAGGGGAAGAAACCCCTCCTCCTTTTTGAAAAGAGTGTCTCTCTTCTTCTTCCGCCTCTCCCCGTTTTAACGCTTTGGAAAAACCTGTTGTGAGCACGTAACTTGTCTTCTGCGCATTTTTCAACGATACCCGCCCCTTTTAAAGTGTTTTAGTCACACTCGCAAACAGAGTCAACCATTTCTTGTCGGCCGTTTACGCAGGCGACACGTTTTGCGGGTTCATCGATAATCGACGTAGCAGAGGGGCTTTTTTTCAACTTTTGGGACTCATGGGTTTTGAATGCTGTAAGCGGAAAATGTCGGGGGTTTTTATGCTTTTTTCGGGTAGATACACGCAGCGCCGACATTTTTGCGGGTTCTTATCTGAACCATTGGTTCCCTTTTTTGAAATCACAATATTTTAGCCGTGAGGGTTTGTGCATCAGGTAAGCTCTTTTAAAACACAAGGGTTTTCAGGACGACTTGCCGTGCAAATGGTTGAATTTAGCTTTATCCCCTGGTTTTTTTTAAAAAACACGATATAATGTGTTAAAGTAAATGTTTTTTTTTTGCCTTTCCCTGTGGGGGTAATTTTTTTGTAAGGTTCTGACGCTAATTTTGATGGTGGCACCTTTTGGGGAAAAAATCGACGCCACTTCGTTGTCTTCCGCATCAGGTCACCCGGATAACAGCTGTGGAGAGTCATTACAGTTGTACCTATAGTCAAACCCCTTTCAGAAAATGACACGAGGGTTGTCCCCTCTTTTTCGAATCCCGGTTGCCATAAAGTATAATACCTTTTGATTTTATCAAATTTAACGTCACACATTGTGTCCAGGTGACGGATAGAGTATGCTACAAAATGTGACTTTCCGCAGCCGGAAGGGCCGCTTATGATGGCTGAAAATGGATGTTTCAACTTGTCCATAATGTTTGAGACTGAGCTTATAAGCTATATGGGCTTGTATTTATAGGCTAGGAGGGAGGTGTAAACGGTAAAACACACAATAACAGTTTTTACAATATTTATCTAAATCGTTAAAAATGTATACATACAGTGTAAAGTACACTGTTAATATTTACTATATATATATTATATTTATTATCATAAACATAACTGTTTTTTTTACACGCAGTGAAAAGTATACAGTGAATATTTATAATATTTATTTACACACAGTGAAAAGTATTCTGTGAATATTTACAATATAGGGGGAATAGTGTCCTCGGTACTAATTATGCTATATACATAGAGACGGTTTTCAATTTAAAAGAAAATAAATATATATACAATCAGTTTATTATATATATTTGAATAGATTTAAAATATATATATATACAAACAGTTGACTAGAATTAAAATATATACAAACAACTAATTGACTAGAAAAACTCAGTTAGGCGGAGGATCGTACTGGCAAATAAAAAATATATAAAAAAGTAACCCAGGTGCATAAAAAAATATATGCTTGTTTTCATGCAGAAAAAAAATAGAGAAAAAATCTCAAATCTTTGAAACATGGTATGTCCGTGGAACTGTCTAGAGTGAAAGAAAAAAAGATGATTATTCAGTCCATCTAAATAATCTTCTTTTAGTCGTGGCGAGTGCGTTTACAAGGACTCTGATACCCAAATGGCAACGTATTAAAATATTATGAACCCTTAAGTAGACTTTCCTCGCAACATCTGTAAGCTAATCTAAAAGTAAATCAATTCCTATGGCTCTAAGTTTTCTGTTGTAATGTTTAACACTCCCAGGATATACATTTAGTTGATAGCGTATCTGACCACTGAGTCAAGGGTGTCCCTTAGTAAATATAGTTTACTAAGCTTTCATTCCTTCCTATAGATATGTAGGCTCTAAATAGACAATATAAGTTTTAATATTCAGGAAAAGGTAATCAAATAAAGCACGAGTTTTTTAATTCGTTATAGATACAATTACCGAGTCCAAAAGATATTCCGTTCTCCCTCCTTGCAAAATGCTGGTGCACTTCCTCTAATTTTTGGTTACAGTATCTATATTTAATATTACTTTGAAATTTATGTGGGAAGTTTTTTTTATAATAAATTTTCCATTCTCCCTCCTTCCAAAAGCTAGGTGCACTTCCTCTAATTTTTGGCTTACTCAAATTTTATTTAATAATTTATCCCTGCTGTGTGGCTGGCTACAGCGTTTGTTTCGTGTAGAGCCAGGCGGTCTAGGAATTTATGGGGAGGTTTTTCTAATAGATTTTCCGTTCTCCCTACTTGCAAAATGCGGGTGCACTTCCTCTAATTTTTTGTTACATTATCTATATTTAAAGTTGTATTTAACATTACTTAGAAATTTATGTGGGAAGTTTTTCTTTCTAATAGATTTTCCATTCTCCCTCCTTGCAAAATGCATGTGCATTTCCTCTAATTTTTAGCTTCCTAAAATTGTGTTTAATAATTTCTCAGCTGTGTGTACGAAGAGAGGTATGTGATTGCGTGTGTGCATGTGTGTGTGTAAACATTCCATGGTCTGTCTAGCAAACGCGGGTACCACATGGACTTTTTTCTCACTCGCGCAAATGTCGGGTGCATTGATGTGTTCGTTGCTCGCCCCACAAGGCCCTATGTAAATCCTGTTAGTTGCCATAAATCTTATAGCATCCGCTTAATTTGAATAGTTTAATATAGTACAAAGAATGTATCAGTCTGCTACTAAATTATACATGTGAGATGATTTCACTCTAAACCATTATTTGAAATAAGTCTCTTCTCTAGCCCCCTCCCCAGTAAACACGATATAATATTTAGTTACAAGAGAATGTCTAGCTATTATATTATGGTCAGATAAATAACTCAAGTGCTGAACAATAACGTGCATACTCCCTCCACGCAGATGAAGGTACATAGTTTTTTAAATCACGCGAGGGAGATTAACGTTGTTGTCTATTTCCATATCAGGGATATCCTGGTTTTCCCACCCTCCCTCCACGCAGATGAAGGTACATTCGACCTTCTTTAGTCCTATACTATTAGTGTAAATAAGCGAGGAGCCCTTTGCCGCTCTTTAACTACTAATACGATTTTCTCATGCAAATCGTCACTTATTCCACTCTTGCCTGCTTCGGTGCTAGTTGATTATTTTACTATGAGATACTAATATTTACAAAAACACGTATAATTTGTTTTAAATTAAATATATTAGAACCGAATGGGTAGTAAGCTTTTAAAATGGCCAGTTGAGCGTTGTAATTTGAACACGTCCACTTTCAGCTAATGTTCGAGCTTGAGTGATAGTTAACGGTATTTCACAAGCAGGGCCTGTGTGTGTGTTTGTCACTATCTATACCTGGAAATACGATGCCTGGTTCAATGCCCCCCCACCCCAGGATGAAACAACCCCGGCTTGAGGAGGGAGGAGGGGGAGGGGGGGGAGAGAATTCCCGTGTTCATGACCGCCAGTCAGTGGAGGAAAGTGAAAGGGAGGGGTTGGTCATCAGACGGCAGCGTGCCCTTGGTGGTGGAGGGCTTGTGTCACAGCTCGTGGTCAGTGAGCAGGACACGGCTGGAGAGAAAGGTTCTCAAATCACGGTGCGGAAGCTGCGGCAAGGCTCTATGCTTCAACAAATAAACTACAGCGCCCTAATCTATGAATAAAAACTCCAAAACCTCAATCCTACCAATTAATTAACAATAATTAATTAGCAATAATTAATTAACAATCATTAATAATCAAGAACAAACATGTCTGGGGTTGGTAGGCGAGGGGGCTGTAGGGGAGGGGGAAGAGGGGGTGTGGAAAGTAGGTCAGGGGGAAGTGTTGCAACATAACACGCAATAACAGGGTGTTTTGACCCGATGGCGGAAGCGGGGTTCCCAAACGCCACCGAAAAAAGTGTTTTGACCCGTTGGCGGAAGTGGAGTTCACAAACGCCACCCTAGCTACTTATAGCTCATTAATTATTTTTAAATTCCCCCTCTGGAAAGTTTTAGGTTAACTTGAAAAGTCCAAATGGCATTTCTAAATACCAAAATATGCTGAAAGGCATGTTAAAAAAACGCACACAAAAACTGAAATTTTCATTCAACTCAATTTAGTGAGAACTCTCTTCATAATATAGTATGGAAAACATGTATTTCCTCTCAGATTAGCTATGAGTTCTTCCTGTATTGGGCTGCTGTAGTATTCCCTTTTTAAGTATTTATTGAGAAGCATAGTCTATACATAATCTTACTGAGCTATTCTTATTTTCAATAATGACTAAACTATGAACCTAGTCCTTGGGTTCATTAAGTTTTTATATTATGTCCCTACTAGACCTTCTAGTTCTGCCTTTATTTATTTTAGAATTTTGGAAAGCCTCTTGGCAGGCCGTACTACAGGTACATCATCTTCTAGAAATATGATTTTTATATTTAAAGGACTTTTTTCCAATCCCAGAGAAATGGTCATGATGGTCAAATAAAATTTGAGACTTTACATCGCTAGAATATTGGCGATTTTTTTCTTATCTATCATCTTACTAGGTTATTTAATTTTCTCGCCTTCTATTACTTAAGTAACCCGAGTTTTCTTGTTATTTTTACCACCGTTAATATCAACATCATAAACTCAAAGAAGAGATCCAAATTTTGTACAAACGTTACTACATATATTATGAAAATAGTCCACATCAACAATAACAAACTTCAAATTTAGTAAGTGTGTCGTATATGAGCAATCAACGATACAACACTTACTGGACTGACTGTGAAACCACTATACAACTTAATTTTACTAGCAGCCCCCTAATATTACTAACAACATTTATTTTTTAAACAACTTTAGGAAAATTTTG
>JBCFYV010003118.1:0-67486 GCA_039000515.1 Timema cristinae
CTACTCAAAACACTGCACAAGACAAAAAGACACAATACAATATTTGCGCGAGACTCCAGTCACTAGGGGAACCAAATTGAACCTGTCAGGGAAAAAACCTGATAGTGTGAAAGCGCTCATTACAAACTACACCCCTCCACCCGGCGTCAGGGAACCTGACAGCCCAGTCGACTTGTCCGGCTGCAATCAGGGGCCGGGCCGGAACCTGATAGTGTGAAAGGTCACATTTACTTCAATGTTCTACCACTCTTCAGGTTTCCATTAGGTCCGGAACCTGACCGGCGAAACCTGAACATGTGAAAGGGCTGTAATACTCCCAGACGGGAACTAAACTAAAGGCGTTAAGAGGGGTTGAAGGCAGAGCCGGACTCGCTTCGGGAAGAGTGCGCATGAGCAGCCATCGAAGAAAGAGGAAGGGGAAAGAAGAAATATGAACGTCAGATATTACCACTCTTTCGAGGAAGGGGAATTGGCACGAACGAGTAATTAATAGAGGCTCGTTAAGGATCAAAGAAGATAATAAACAAGGGGCAGCCAATCAAGAGCCAAAGGCAATTAGAAGTACAGTCAACTCTCGATTCTACGACCTTTCACAGTTCCTGGAAAAGGGTCGTTATTTCGAAGGGGTCGTTATTGGATTTTTAACAGATTTTGTTCCACCCCTGACCTTCATACGAAAAATTGCATTTTTTAGACAAATCGTGTGGGTCATCAAAAATCGTTCACAAAATCCAACCAAAAACGTAACCAAATCAAAATAACAATGTTAAACAATAGCATTGGGTCGTCAAAAATTGTTCACAAAATCAAACCAAAATAGTAACCAAATCGATAATCGAAATAACAATGGCAAAAGCAAGCCTGGCGCGTGATGTATCGGCAGTCGCGCGCGGGGAAACATTGTCTTGCTTGTGGGAGGGGGTGGACAGTCAAGTGCTATTGGCTGACATTGATGAGGTGGTGTCTATTTTTATACCTGACCCACCCCAGTTACTATTAATACAGCGCTCACAAAGATAATTGCAACGCAGTGACCTAAATAAATGCAACAAACACATTTTACAGCCAATTTCCTTAATCTTTCCAACCTTTTTTCACACATTTTTCAGGGTTCCCAAAAAAAAGGGTAGTTACTTCGAGAGGGACGCTATTCCCGGGGTCGTAGAATCGAGAGTTGACTGTATATGCGCCAGAAAGAGGCTACATACCAGTACACTTGTGTGAGCTAACTGACACAACATGTTGTGTTCATAGGCTCAACAAAGATGAAGGGTTAATATTGTAAAATAATTCTATCTTTTTTTTTACTATTTTTAATTTTTTTTATATACTTTAACAATAATGAGGATGGGTGCTTACACAGGAAATTGGGGAACTAGATATATATATATTTGATCATATAAAGCATTTATCAATTTATTAATCCCAAGCCCAATGTAATTAACAAATAAAAAAAAATAATACATGAGATTAAAGATAAATAAATTTTGGGTTGCTCAGACAAACTTATTTGCTACGATGTTTCATAGTAAAACGATTTAAACAAAATGAAATTTAATATTCTAAATTCCCCCCTGCGGGACGGGGTTTAGAATAGTCCCGCAGTAACCCCTGCTTGTCGTAAGAAACGACTAAAAGCGGAGGTTTCTGTGCAGGACGTACCTCGTGTGGGACAAACCTATCCTAAATCTTTCCTTTCACATCATTTTCTTCTTCCTTCACTTTCCCCCTTTTTTCACTCTTCCCCCTTCGCTTTATCTACCCTTACCTTTTTCTTCCTTTCCCCCACCGTTCATCCTGCACAGAGGCCTTTGGCCTTTCCGTTGACGACCTTGGCAACTAACCCGGCTCTTCTCTGTTTATTATTGGATACCACTGCCTTGAGCTCCCGAATGAAAGTGCGCTGGTTGTAATATCTTGGTAGAAGGGCCTTAGGGATGACAACCGGGTACCCTACCTTGAGAAAAGACCGGTTGCGTTCATGAGGGTCTCGGACGTAAATTAGCACTTTCCTGCATACACTTGCTGCGGTGACCTCTCTTCCGGCGATGCTCCATATGAAGGTTGTCATGTCTAGCGTCGTATGGAGCCTCTCGTCTGAAGAGTTAACAGGGCCCTATGTGGTAGAACCAACTGGGATCAACCTGGGTCTACGATCCGAGTACTTTTGCAGGTTGTCCTCCCACTCATGATTGAGTCTCTTGTCACAGCTGACACCTTACTGTCCGCTGGCACCGTACTGCCAAGTTCTGCTGGCATCTTACTGCCCGGCCCCTCACAGGGCCGTATTAATGATGAGAGGCGGAAACGGGTAAGGCCGTCCAGCCCTGTATTGATTAAAAGCCAGGAAGTGGTGAGGCCCCAGCCCCGCTTCCTGGTGATGTCTCGAGTGGATGAAAGTGAAGATCTGAAACGTGTCAGCCCTATTTATCCTCGAAAGAGTGATAAATGGAGCAGCCAAATCTGACGTTTTAATAAGGAAACTTCGCGATGGCACCATTATGATTCAGACTATGACCGACACTCAATCCTCAAATATTATGGCGATCTCCGAAATACCGTTGAGTAATACGGTAAATATACAGGTGAAGGTGGAGCCCCACAGTTTCCTCAATGTTTGCAAGGGAGTGGTCACTTTTTATGACCTCGACTGCGTAAGCATTGAGGAGATCTGTGAGGAACTTTCCCCCCAGAATGTCACCGAAGTGTACCGTATTGTCACAAAAAAGAATGGACAAGAAAAGAAGACGGATACGTATATCCTAACATTTGCGACTCCTACCCTTCCGAAGGAGGTCCGAGCAGGCTTCCACGTGCTCAGGGTCCGGCCGTATTTCCCTAACCCTCGGCGCTGTTTTCAGTGCCAGGAATTTGGGCATACGAAGCTGCGATGCCGTGGTAAGCCAACCTGTACGGATTGTGGACAGGAGGCTCACGAAACACCATGCGAGTCTCCTAAATACTGCGTCAACTGCAAGGGTCCGCATTCCGCCTGGTCTCGGGCCTGTCCAAAATGGAAGGTAGAGAATAAAGTCCTGGAGATACAATCTGAAAAGAAGATCTCATATGCCCAGGCACGCAAGGAATACGTATCAAGTCAAGCTCCGGTATTTCAAACTTCATATAGCCGGATTGTCAGTCAAAATATAAACTGTCCCAACTCCCATTGCGCAGTTAATCTTGCTATGGAGCCAACGGGACCAGTGCCATTGGTCTCTTCTCGAGACATTTATGTTGATTCCGTGCCAACTTCTGTGGCGCCTAAATTTTTAAAGGAGGCCAAACCGATACAACGATCGTCTCCCCCACCTATACCACCGTGGAGACCTCCTCGGGGAACACCCCCGAGCCCGCCTCGGGAACCCCCCCCTGGCCCGCCTCGGGAAACCCCCCGGGCCCGCCTCGGGCATTAAAACAAGGGCGGCCGTTGTTGAGCCTCTCACACCCACCTCTGGGCTTTCGGAGGTGGGGATGAGTTGCGGAACAGGTGAGGCCGCTAAGGCGAGACCCACTGGTGCCTTGAAGAAGGACCAGCGAGAGACCGCCGAAAATTTTTTATTAAAAAAGCTGCGAAGGCCTTAAAGCCTTCGAACAAGAATCTGAATACCCAGTCTCCCCAAAATAAAACGAAGCCTCTCCTGAAGCGGGAGGTACAGGAGAAACTGGGAAAGGCAAGAGGGCCTAAAAAGGACCTCAACAAATTTTTATTCTTAAAGGATAGTGAAATGGATTGCGAGGATAACTAAATTTCATACTAATAATTTATGTCGCTATTACAATGGAATTGTAGGGGTTTATATGCTCGTGTAGAGGAAATTAAACTACTAATTTTTTCCCTCCATCCTCCCATCTTGTGTTTGCAGGAGACCCACTTCCGCCCAACTGACAACCCGATGCTTCGTGGGTACGATGTGTATCGTACCGACAAGCCTTTCTTTGATCGGGCTAGCGGAGGTGTGGCTATATTCGCACGAAGCACTATATATCATAAGAATATTAATATTGTCTCTGATCTCCAAGTGATTGCTGTCAGAGCCTCCCTTCCTATGGAGGTGACCGTATGCTGCATTTACCTCCCACCAGGTGAACGTGTTTCCAAGAGGACACTAGAGGCCCTCTTTATACAACTTCCCGCCCCCTATATCATCTTGGGGGGCTTTAACGCGCATAACCTGGTGTGGGGGTCAAATTTTACAGACACCCGCGGGAGGATGGTAGAGGATATTCTTGTCTCGGGAAACCTGGTGTTAATGAACACCGGGACCCAGACACACTTCTCCACCTTTAATGGTGTATCCTCTACCATCGACCTAGCCCTATGTAGCCCCGGGATTGCTGCTCACTTCCTTTGGGAGGTTCACTCGGACCTATGTGGCAGCGATCACTTTCCCATTCTGCTTTCACAAATTAAAGATCCTCCAAGTACAGCAAGGTTCCCTCAATGGGTTCTAAAACGTGCTAACTGGCATAAATTCCGCGAGCTCGCCGTATTCGACGAGCCCCATTCTCCCGACGTCGATGTTAAGGCTGGGCACTTTACTTCGACGGTCATAGTGGCGGCGAAGGCATCCATCCCAAAATCCTCGCAAACCCGCGCCACCGTCCTGTTCCCTGGTGGAACGAGAAGTGCCGGCTGGCTATTTCTAACCGTCGAAGGGCCCTACGTCTCTTTCATCGACGTCCAACTTCGGAGAATCTGGAGTCATTCCGGATTCTACGTGCTAGAGCTCGCCGTATCATTCGAGAAAGCAGAAGAGAGTCTTGGAGACAGTTTATTTCTACCCTTACTATTTCCACTCACACAACCAAGGTTTGGGAATACATTCGTAAAGTACGTAGTAGCAAAAATACCATTAATAATATACCCGCACTCATGTCTAACGGTTCACTTGTCTCCCCCCCTATGGAGGTCGCCAATGTATTGGGCTCGATGTTCGCCGCTATTTCTAGCACTGCGAGCTACTCTAACGAGTTCGCGGTGCATAAGAGGAGCATCGAGCGCCGTACTTTTGATTTTGGTCCAAGTCGGGGGGAGGATTATAACTCCCCTTTACTAAAGAGGAACTTAACTATGCCCTGTCCCAGGCGGGCAATACAACTTCTGGCCCGGATGATATCCATTACGAAATGTTGCGCCAACTGTCCCCTGCTGGACGGGCGTTCCTCTTAGACCTCTACAATTGTGTTTGGGAATCTCGTCAATTCCCAACACTGTGGAGGCAAGCAACCGTTATCCCAATATATAAAGTGGCAAGGATAAATTAGAGCCAACTAGTTATAGACCGATAGCCTTAACTAGTTGTGTATGCAAAATATTAGAGAAAATGATCAATAAAAGATTTATATGGTATCTAGAATCCCGCAATCTACTATCCAATATGCAATGTGGCTTTCGCCGTAACCGATCCACGGTGGATCACCTTGTTCGCCTTGAGACAGCAGCTCGTGACGCTTTCCTCCATAAACAGCACCTCTTGGCTGTCTTCTTCGATCTGGAGAAAGCATACGACACCACCTGGTGGTACGGCATTTTGAAAACACTTTTTAATTTGGGGTTTCGAGGAAACCTTCCTTCTTTTATATCTAATTTTATGTCGGATAGACACTTTCGGGTAAGGTTAAATAACACCTTATCCGAGGATTTTATTCAAGAAAATGGGGTGCCTCAGGGTAGTATTCTGAGCTGTACGTTGTTCGCTATCGCGATAAATAGTATTGTGGACAACGTGCGCTCACCTGTTCGTTCATGCCTCTTTGTGGTTGATTACGCAATTTATTGCAGTTCGTCAAGTCTCCACAGGGCTGAACGACAGATACAACTGAGTGTTAACAATCTTTGGTCGTGGGCATCGCGTAATGGCTTTCGCTTCTCTGCAGCCAAAACGACGGTCGTCCACTTCCATAGATTACGCGGAATACAGCCAGCCCCCAATATTTTAATGAACCACGCCGTTCTTCCAGTCTCAGAAACCGTAAAGTTTCTGGGACTTTTATTTGATTTTAAATTAACTTGGATCCCCCACATCAAAGACTTGAAAGCGAGGTCTATAAAAGCACTAAACCTGCTCAAGGTGGTTAGCGGTCGGTCCTGGGGTGCGGATAGGGAAACCTTGATGCGCCCCTATAGAGCCTTGGTGAGATCAAAACTTGATTACGGCAGTTTTGTTTATGGTTCCGCTAGACCCTCGGCGTTAAAGATGCTCGATAGCGTCCACCATGCTGGCATTCGACTGGCTACTGGTGCTTTTAGTACCAGTCCAGTCGTCAGCATCTGTGCCGACGCCGGTGAGCCCCCTCTTTCTTACCGGCGGTCTTACCTCCTGGCATCTTACGTGTCCAAACTGCACTGCATGCCAGAGCATGTTGCCTACCGCCCTGTTTTTCATCCCCCTAATCGTGTCTTGTATGAAACCAAATGGCGTAGTACAAGGCCGGTTGGGATCCGGATGCTATCGGTTTTCGACACGTGTGGGATAGTGCTGCCAAAGGCTATCCTCATATCACCAGGTCGAATTTCTCCCTGGAAAATACGCCCTCTGAAATGCCATTTTGATCTTGCCAAGTTCCCTAAAGCGACCACCCCAAACTTTGTATATGAGAGGACCTTTAATGAGCTCCTCTCCACTCGCTTTCACGGATTTGAGCGAATCTACTCTGATGGCTCTAAATTGGAGCCTCCGTGGGATGTGCTTTTGTTGTGGAAGGATCCAATTTTAAATTTGGTTTACCTAAAGAAACCAGTGTTTTTACGGCTGATTTGTATGCCATTTTTAAATCTTTGTGTTTTATATATCGAAATAGTCACCGTTCTGTTCTCATCTGCACGGATTCCATGAGTGCTCTGTTGGCATTGTCCACACTTTATTCCTGGAATCCCCTCCTGCAGATGATACATGAACAAATTTTAAAAATATATTCATTAAGCACCCGGCTCGCCTTTTGCTGGATTCCTGGTTCACGCTGGTCTTCCAGGGAATGAACTGGCGGACCAGGCAGCCAAGGAGGCAGCGAGCTTGCCTCTGGAGGCGAGTCTGGGTGTCATGTTTTTAGATCTTAAGGGTTATGTTCGGCGTGGAGTGTTACGCACCTGGCACGAGCAGTGGGTCTCGACCCCTGCTCAGAACAAGCTGCGGTCCATCAGGGACGGTGTGTCGCGATGGCCCTCTTCTATACGAAAGTTAGGAGAGAGGAGGTCATCGTGACGAGACTCCGCGTCGGACATACATTTCTAACCCACGGATTTTTACTCAGAGGGGATCCACCTCCAGTGTGTGAATTTTGCGATGCTCCCCTTAGTGTGCACCACATTTTGGTGGAGTGTCGCAGATATGCCCCTATTCGCCTGGCCCTTGATTTTAAAGGTGACCTTCGTTTTTTATTACGCGACAGCGCTGAAGGAGTTATTTGTTTACTCCATTTTATACGCCAGGCGAATCTTTTTAGTGCCATTTGAGTTACTTTTATAAAGTGGCTCATCTGGATTTTATCTCATATTGAGACCTTTTTAACATTCTAGTATACTTTAATGTGTTTGTCTTGTCGTTTTATCCATTTTAACAAACTTTAATAAAATAATTATTTTAACATGTTAGTTTTGTCTTTTTAACTAATATAATGCTTTAATATGTTTTGTTTTTTATTAGAGTGATACACCTGTGGTTTTTTTTAGCAGGTGTTTCACTCAATTGTACTTTGAGCCCATTTGAGCACTCCTATGGAGTGTCTCAGGTGGTGAATGATTATATCTCTCCCCTATCGGGATTTTATTATGTTTTAAATATATTTCAAGGCCCTAATGACCTTGATGTGTCGATGGGCCTCTAAACCACAATAATAATAATAATAATAATAATAATATTCTAAATTAATTTAGCACGAGACTCTCTCTGGACCTCTGAGTGATGTTGGGCAAAAATATACCCTTATTAATTAAGCTGACTTATAAGACTAAAATTTACTTACTATACAATTAGAGCTTCTTAAATCTACAAATTACATCTATAAATTACAGCCTATTTACAATAACGAGATCAGTCAAGGTTAATAAGAATAATAACTATTATATAAAGTCATTGCCTCGGTCGAAGTAATTATGCAGTTCGATGAATAAAGTTACTGTCTTGAATTAATTTATTTACGTATCATATAGTCTGTTGGTGGCTTCAGTTTGTAGACAGTTACATTATCAGAAATCACTCACGTGTTTTAGTCGTAGTCGGCCGCGATACTATTTACTACCAATCCTTTGGTTAGTAACGTTATTCTTGTGATCCTTACTAAATCTTCTTTCACAAGAAATATTGTCTTATACTTTCGCTTTCACTAGTATCCCACTGGCGGTTTTACGTTTTTTCTTCCTCTTTCATAATCATTTTTTTTACAACAATACCCACAAAAAAAAACAAGCTCCCAAAACCAAACAAAACCTCGCTTCTCCTTTTCTCCAAGCATAGTTCGGCCATTATTGGTGCTTCCTTCGACAGAAGGCAATTAACTAGACTTAATTATAAGTAGTATAAAACCAAATAAGTATTCACCTAAGAAACAAAAATTATAGCTAAATAAAAATATAAATTAACAGGATTAAAATTCTTACAATATATAGCTTGAGGAAGGACCCGCGAGGGACCGCTGACAAAATTACAATAAAGAAAGCGTCGAAGGCCTTAACAAAGCCTTCAACTAAGGGTCCAACAACCCAGTCTCTCAGAAACAAACTGAAGACTCTCCTGAATCGGGAGGTCCAGGACAGACAGGGAAAGGCAAGAGGACCTAAAAAGGACCTCAACAAATTTTTATTCTTAAAGGATAGTGAAATGGATTGCGAGGATAACTAAATCTTATATTGATAAAGTATGTCGCTACTACAATGGAATTGTAGGGGTTTGTGTCCTCGTGTTAAAGAAATTAGAATACTAATTTCTTCCCTTCATCCTCCCATCTTGTTCTTGCAGGAGATTCACTGTCAAGGTTACTATGATAACAGCTTATAGCCCATCCGGCTTGGAAACGTATCTTGCGTCAAAATGTAGTGTTAACTTTTTATTACCAAAGTACTGAGACATTATCTCTAGCTGCTTTGTTGAGCACATATACAAACAAAATGGACATATGATATGTTGAATGTACTTGTCCTCCTTTGGTTGTGCTAAATATCTTAAACGCAAATCTACAAATTCATCGGGATCTAAATCATGCCGTGCCATTTCTTCTGAGCGAGCTTGTCGTAAAACGGAAAGTGTTTTTATATCTTGAAGGTGTCCATTCATGAGTACACCTTCATCAGTTTCTGCGATGGAAGACATATAATACGATTTTGCTGTTCGCAACCTATGTTGTTCCTTCGCTACCTCACGTTTCTTACCCCCAATTGCGTAAAAATATTTTCCTCTGGGTTATGGTTTGGTGACACAGGCCCCTTACTGCCAACATGTATAATATATCAAAGCCACGATCAGAAAAGTCGAAACGAAACTCTTTGCATTGCGTTTTATTATTTAAACTACTATTTGAGTGCTTACACTTAGCATAAGCATTATAATTTTAATTTTAACCGCTATGTGGTAGAACCAACTTGGGTCACACTGGGTCTACGATCCGAGTATTGTGTAGGTTGTCCCCAATCACGGCATGGCCGACAATATTGTCGCCGCTGGCACCATACTGCCAAACACTGCTGGCAACTCACTGCCCGGCCCGTCGCAGGGTCGTAATATAAATAAAAGGCGGAAACGGGTAAGGCCGTCCAGCCCTTTAATTGAAAAAATCCAGGAAGTGGTGAGGCCCCAGTCCCGCTTCCTGGTAATGTTTCGAACAGACGAAAATGAGAGCCACAAGCGTGTCAGCCCATTTGTCCTCGAAAGAGTGATAAGTGAAGCTGCCGAGTCTGGGGTTTCAATTAGAAAACTGCGCGATGGCACAATAATGATCCAGACTGAAAATGACCTACAGACAGCAAAAATAATGGCAATAAATACCATACCGTTGAGCCCCTTGAATCATTTAAAGGTGAAAGTGGAACCGCACAGGTTCCTCAATGTTTGCAAGTGAGTGGTCACTTGCTATGACCTCGACTGCGTAAGCATTGAGGACATCTGTGAGGAGCTTCCCCCTCAACATGTCACCGAAATATATAGGATTACCATCAAAAGGAACGATGTAGTGAAGAATACTGACAGTTATATCCTAACATTTGCTACTCCTTCCTTACCAAAGGAGGTCCGAGCTGGTTTCCACGTGCTTAGGGTCCGGCCGTATGTCCCCAACCCTCGGCGCTGTTTTCAATGCCAGGAATTCTGGCATACGAAGCTGCGATGCCGTGGTAAGCCAACCTGTGCAGATTGTGGACAGGAGGCTCACAAACAACCATGCGAGTCTCCTAAATTCTGCATTAATTGCAAGGGTCCTCATTCTGCCTGGTCTCGTCCTGTCCGAATTGGAAAGTAGAAAAAAAGTCCTGGAGATCCAAACAGAAAAGAAGATCCCTTATGCCCAGGCACGCAAAGAGTATACTGCACTACAAGCTCCGGTATTTCAAAGTTCCTACAGCCAAATTGTTAGCCAAAATATAAATTGCCCTAACTGCCACTGCGCTGTTAATATTGAAAAGACTCCACACGACCTGTGCCACTCGTCTCTATTCGAGACTCAACAAAAAAACCAGCATCCACTATAGTGATGCAAAATATAAAACAAGTGGCGACACCCTCACAACAGTCGCCTCCACCACCTTTTTTATTTGATTGTTTGTATGTATCGAGTAAGGGAGATTGTTTTATTACATGTGTTTGATACAACTATAGATATTTGCGGTTCAAATAAATTAATTGTTGGTTGTTTTGTATTTCTTGTGAAATTTAGAATGTTTTGTTTATTATGTCGCTATGAGTTTCATTTGATGATGACGAAATTAAACAATTATTTTTTTTTTTGTTAGAAGAAGTGTTTGAAGAAATGTTGTTGGTATATCGTATTTTATATTTTCTAAAAACCTTTTAAGTATGGTGCTAACCCACTTGTAATTAGAACGATTAGGTGTAATAGCTAGGTGAATACACACAGTTTTGGCATGACAATATGAAACTGCAGTGATGTTTTTATAGCCAGGAAAGCAAAGACTAAATGCTTCCGCTATTACAGTTTTGTCAACTCTGAGCCGACTTTTCTTACACCTTGGATCAAGTTTGTGTTTCTCAAGAATCTCGTCTATTTTTTTCTCATTTGTGTTTTGATAATGATGCAACTAATCTATGACTTTCATTTTGTGTGATGTACGTACCCCTTTGATTGGACTGTTTACTTTGAGCGCCATGACCCACTTCGTCTTGTAAAAGCGAAACCTCATCTTGGTTCACATGCATAACGCGGAGCTGAGTTTTGGAAATCTGGTCTTGAAGTGTAAATGGGGTGGAGCAGTGCAATTAACTGTGGGGAAACGTGTCAGTGTTTTTGTAATATACATATTTTTTAAATGAGATCTTAGTAACGAGTATACGTATACGTGGTCCGGGCTACGATTCAATGCTATAGCGAAAATACCGCAATCAACTCCTCGCTGATTTTGCACAGTTTGAAATACCGTACGTCTGTGATGGGGGTAAAACTGTTCTATTACAGATTTGGTTAAATCTGAGAGACTGGTTTTATTCTCGCTATCATATATATGAACGGTTCCGTTGTCATAACATGCTGTAATGAAGTGTCCATTTGCCAAATCGTGACTAAGAGTTGAATATAGAATTTGAATATGCCTGCCTTTCTCCGGAATAGATTTTAAAAGTTGGCAGGTACTCGGTTCCTCTATATTATATGGCGTATATTTATTAATTATTTTTGAGAATTCAACAATGTGATCATAATACAACGATTGCCTGTTAATCAGAACTTCCATAAACTCTTGGCTAGCCATACACCCACCATCTACATTTATAATATTATATTGGCTAGTGGCCATTCCTAATACGTATTTCACTTATTTAAATAGTTCTATTTTCAAATTAATGTAGTTGTTGCCGTCCACTCAGACTCCTGTGTCAAGTATTTGACTAACAGCAGCACTCCAGAAGGTCAAGAATTTCACCGAAGAACAAAACCTTGTGTCAACCTGGCAAACCAAAACAAACATTGTGAAAGGAAGACCATTATTGGAGTAGGGTCAAATTTGGAAACGTGATCAAATGAAGCAATATAGTCATGAATTCATAGAACTGGAAATATGTTCTAGAGTAGGAATACTATCCTCTGACTTTATCTAGTAGATAACAAGTGACAACACTTTTACGCTGCCTTTGCTTCCTACAGGAGATTCGCTATTAAATCTTGAATCCCGTATTTCCATAATTCATTTCAAAGCTCTAGCGTTTTGAAATAGTCGAGTCTCATAGTTCAAGGCTCCGTATAGTTGGAGTGAGATATACGCCCATTGCACTTCCTTTTACATAGGATTTACCTGTTTATCATATTTATCATGTTTACCATGGGCATAGGGAGAATTTAATTTCGGAGGGTAGTTAGGGTAACTAAATCTCGAAGATTATAGTGGGCGGGACATTCAACGCGAGTGGAACAAATTAGAACCGCGTTCAAGGTTTTGACTGTCAAACCCAATGGTAAGAGACCATTGGGAAGACGTAGCGTGGGACACTATTTAGGGAAAACCAACCTCATTAGACCCAACTGGGATTTGGATTCGTACCCCAATATCCCCCCCCCTCCCCCCCCCCCCATCATTAGCAGGCCAGTCTAACATGAGAGTGACGCCTTATACTGTTTGGCCATTGAATATAATATAATTATTATAATATAAATATAATTAAACGGATATAATTTCAAGGGGAAACATCATTGACTATAATTTATTCCTCCTTTTTTTTTCAGAGTACCTTTTGATGAGCAAGAAGCAGTTGCAGAACAACCAGACATTGCACCAATCAATGAGAATGTTCGAGACAATGTGGCTAATGAGGCCAGGCGAGTGAGGGATGCTATTACCGGTATCCAACAATATTTCAACTGTTGAAGTTAATTGACTAATAAAAAAAAACTGAGTTGGGTTTACTGAGGAAATTTTGTTAGATAAGAAAAAAATCCAAATCATTTGAAAACATATTTTATTCTAAATGACAATAGTAAAAAATACGAGTAGTCCTCAATAATTCTTCACCACTATTATTGATCCCTGTAACTAAATTTCAAAAGAATTAGTATTTATACTTAAACATATATTTTTTAAATCTGATTGGTTAGCTGCTATTTGTCGAATGTACATATACAATAATCACCCATTATTAAATTTCAAGTGGTAGTGGCTATTTGCAGATTTAATTTGGTGGGTTATTTATTTTTGATAATGTAGGTTAATGTAGGGTACTTCTTGATAAAAGAGAAAAATTGTATAGCGACATTGTATTTCAATATTATCTATAAATAAACAAACTTTTAGATAGTTTTGATTATTTTTTTTTACACATTTTTACATCTATTACTGTTTTGAGCCTGTAGCTGGGTTTGGTTTATTATTTGAAAATTGTAAATTTTTCACTACAGGCTTCCTAGACCTGTTTTAGCTTATCTTATAATCTAATTTGAATCTAGAACACACAACAAACACCCAGATTTCACCAATGATACATTTTTCAGCCATGTTGGATATTTAACCCAGTACCCTTTGCTCAGTTGGTAGTGTCTCTACTGAGCTGAGATGTAGATAGTAAAA
This sequence comes from Timema cristinae, assembly GCA_039000515.1. Classification (NCBI taxonomy): domain Eukaryota; kingdom Metazoa; phylum Arthropoda; class Insecta; order Phasmatodea; family Timematidae; genus Timema; species Timema cristinae. Next base: position 13,715 of record JBCFYV010003118.1, read on the forward strand.
TACTCATTAAATTTGTCATAGCATAATAGTATAGATATTAAAAAATATAAGTTTTGTTTTATTCTTGCACTATACACAAGTTAAGTTCTTTGCTTTATTGTTAGAATAATACAATTAACTAGAATAAGCAGAGGTTTGTGCTAAGGTAATTAGTTTACATAACAATGCTTACAGTGAAAAAAATCTCCCATGTATTACTTGTAAGTCGTTCCAGGATAATATACTTCCCATGCATTATTTAATAGATGATATGGAAATATCAACTTGCCGATCAAAAGAGAAACGCGAGTAATTCAGAAATTTTAATATTGTGGGCCTGCTGCAGCTTGTTGCTTTTAAGCTGGGCAGCAACAGCTGCCTGCAGAGTGGTGATATAGCTCTGTTGTTGAACCAACAACTTCTCCTGTGCAGAAGCTAATCTATTAACAGCATTGGCCATTTCCTGAAAGTAGAGAGCATATAATTAGGTTTTGTTTATTTAACGTTGGTTTAAAATTTTATTAATAAATTCCTTTCTTTGTTATTGCCTAGTAGTTAAATAAAGCTTTACATTTACAAATAGCTTGTCCAAAGGATGACAGGAATCAAAACATATAACCAAGCAGTGGCGCACACAGAAATTTACTTTGGGTAAGGAGGGTTAGGAGGGACAAATAATCGAGGTAGTACCTGGAATTGATTTTGGAGGAAAGGGGGTGTAATCATTAAAATAATGTTTAATTATAGGGGTTTGCCTTCTAGCTCAAAGGGAGTCCAAGGACCCTTTCCACAAACATGTAGAAGGCTCTGGATACTATTTGAAGTGATCCTTGCCTTTATTTTTGTTTGTTTTAAAACATATTTTCTAGATTAAGTTTGGAAATGGTCTTTGCCTATTTCTGGGGAGGAGGAGCAATTGCTGCATGTAACCCCATTCCTCCCCACCCTTTGTACCACTGTAACAAAGTGTATTATTTTAGGAGATCTTAAATAAAAGGTATATATCATTTTCTATTAATAACATCAACCCAATATTTTGAGATTACTTACCTTGATAGAACTGTTGTGGTCCTGTTGAATGCCTTGAAAGAGCTTCACGGCTGATTCCAGCTCCTCAACATATGTATGCCTTTTCCTTAAAATAGTATATTATATAATAAATTGAATACACATGCACCTATGTATGTGCAAACTACTTACTTGAGGGGCTTGGAAGGGAATTTCCCGAGACCTGGCCGGGTCCTTCGCCTGGAATGAAGGTGGGGTGTTGCCCTGCTCCATTTGTACAGCCTGAGGCTCGATAGTCACCTTCACCTCATTTTGAACCCACTCAAACTTTACAGAAAAGGGATATGCAATGTATTAATGTGAATTCGATACCTATATATTTTTTTTTTTTTTTTAATGGCAGTAAAAAAATCTTTTATTCGTCACATTGTGTGTAGCCTATATTATTTTTAAAAAGACTTCACTGTTTAATTTTAAATAACAGTTCTGTTAATACTATGTTTTTATATGGTATATAAAATGTAACAATGGAGGTTATGAGAAATCATTAACTAATGCTTTCAGGATGCATATAAAATGAATTAACAAATGTTTGCTACTCATTGCACTTAGGTGTATCATTAACCCTTAACGCACACCAATATATTTAAATTCCTAAAAGGTTCTATTTTTTAAGTTTATAATTATGTATAGTAGTTCACAAACTATTTCATGAATGATACCCTTCTGGTGATTATGTTATTTGATTTTAGATTATTATATAACACACAGGTTCCTAAGAGACTTCAATAAAATTTAAAGAAACTAGTGTTATTGCAAATTTTATAATATAAATTATAAAAATATTTGAAAAACCTGACCAAGAGTAAATAGTTTGAATTCAAGAAACTTTCTTACTTAACTCTAATGTTATAAATAATATAACAAAATGTAGTGATTCCAAACAAAATATACATTTGTCATAATTGGCTATCAAAAGATTTGATAAAATAAAACTGTTCACATTACAATTTAAGGTAGACATATATTAAACATATGCAAATCATGTCTTAACATAAGCCTATTACATACCTCTGATGGAAGCGGGAACAAAATGTCCACACCGATGGATTGTTCCTCCGACTCTGCCTTTCAAAATAGAGAAACAGAACTTCTGTATTACAAATATAAAGCACTATCATGGACTTTTTTTAAAATTTTATTGTAATAAATAATAAAATATAGCCAGATGATTAGTATGATTGTTACAGAAGTACCCCGCTGTGGGACGGGGTTTAGAAGAGTCCCGCAGTAACCCCTGCTTGTCGTAAGAGGCGACTACAGAGGAGGCTTCTGTGCAGGACGTACCTCGTGTAGGATAAACCTTTCCTATATCCTTCCTTTCGCCTTTTCCCCTCCTTTCTCTCTATACTTCCGTCTTCTCCCTTCTATTACTTTCTTTACTTCCCCCTGCCGTTCATCATGCACGGAAGCCTTTGGCATTTCCGTTGACGACCTTGGCTACTAACCCGCCTATTCTAGGTTTATTATTGGATACCACTGCTTTGAGCTCCTGAATGAAAGTGCGCCGGTTACAATACCTTAGTAGAAGGGCCTTAGGGATGACAATAACCGGGTACCCTACTTTGAGAAAAGATCAGTTGCGTTCATGAGGGCCCGGACGTAAAATTGGCACTTTCCTGCACCCACTTGCTGCGACGACCTCTCTCTCGGCGATGCTCTATGCGAAGGTTGTCATGTCTAGCGTCGTATAGAGCCTCTCGCTGGGACAGTTAACAGGGCCATATGTGGTAGAACCAACTTGGATCACCCTGGGTCTACGATCCGAGTATTGTGTAGGTTGTCCCCAATCATGGCATGGCCGACAACATTGTCGCCGCTGGCAACGTACTGCCAAACACTGCTGGCAACTGTCTGCCCGGCCCCTCGCAGGGTCGTAATATTGATAAGAGGCGGAAACGGGTAAGGTCGTCCAGCCCTGTCACTGTAGAAACCCAGGAAATGGTGAGGCCCCATCCCCGCTTCCTGGTGATGTCTCGAGACGATGCTAATGGAAACCTTAAGCGCGTCAGCCCATTTATCATCGAAAGAGCGATAAATGGTGCAGCAAAATCAGACGTTTCTATAAGGAAATTGCGTGATGGCACTATTTTGATTCAGACTGCAACTGACGTCCAGTCAACAAACATTATGGCTATTACTGAAATACCGTCGATTAATACGGCTTATATACCGGTGAAGGTGGAACCTCACAGTTTCCTCAATGTTTGCAAGGTAGTGGTCACTTGCTTTGACTTGCTTCGACTGCGTGAGCATTGAGGAGATCTGTGAGGAGCTTTCCCCCCAGCATGTCACCGAATTGTACCGTATTGTCACAAAAAAGAACGGACAAGAAAAAAAAAGACGGATACGTATATCCTCACCTTTGCGACACCTACCCTTCCAAAGGAGGTCCGAGCAGGCTTCCACGTGCTCAGGGTCCGGCCGTATGTCCCTAACCCTCGGCGCTGTTTTCATTGCCAGGAATTTGGGCATACGAACTTGCGATGCCGTGGTAAGCCAACCTGTACGGATTGTGGACAGGAGGCTCACGAAACACCATGTGTGTCTCCTAAATACTGCGTCAACTGCAAGGGTCCGCATTCCGCCTGGTCTCGGGCCTGTCCGAAATGGAAGATAGAGAAGAAATTCCTGGAGATACAATACGAAAAGAAGATTTCATATGCCCAGGCACGCAAGGAATAATTATCTAGTCAGGCTCCCGGTATTTCAAACTTCATACAGCCAGATTGTCAGTCAGAACATAAACTGTCCCAACTGCCATTGCGCAGTTAATCTTGCTAAGGAGCCAACGCGACCATTGCCATTGGTCTCTTCTCGAGACAACTATAGTGATTCCGCGCCAACCTCTGTGGCGCCTAAATTTGTAAACGAGGCGAAACCGCAACTAAGGTAGTTTCCATCACCTATACGTCCGAGGAGATCTCCTCGAGGAACCTCCCTCGACCCCACCTAGGGGAACCCCCCCGACCCACTTATAGGAACCACCTCGAGCACTCCACGGGGTACTAAAACACGGGCGGCCGTTGTTGAGCCACTCACACTCGCCTCCGGAGGTTGTGATGAGTTGCGGAACAGGTGAGGCCGCTAAGGCCAGTCCCGCTGGTTCCTTAAGGAAGGACCAGCGAGGGACCGCCGACAAAATTACAATAAAAAACGCGTCGAAGGCCTTAACAAAGCCTTCAACTAAGGGTCCAACAACTCAGTCTCTCATAGACAAACCGAAGCCTCTCCTGAAGCGTGAGGTCCAGGAGAGACTGGGAAAGGAAAGGATAGTGACATGGATTGCGAGGATAACTAAATTTTATATTAATAAAGTATGTCGTCTACTACAATGGAATAGTAGGGGTTTCTTTGCTCGTGTAGAGGAAATTAAACAACTAATTTCTTCCCTGCATCCTCCCATCTTGTGCCTGCAGGAGACCCACTTCCGCCCACTGATAACCCAATGCCTCGTGGGTACGATGTGTATCGTACCGACAAGCCTTTCTTTGATCGGGCTAGCGGAGGCGAAGCTATATTCGCACGAAGCAATATATATATCATAAGAATATTAATATTGTTTCTGATCTCCAAGTGATTGCTATCAGAGTCTCCCTCCCTTTGGAAGTAACAATATGCTGCATCTACCTCCCACCAGGTGAACGTATTTCCAAGAGGATTCTAGAGGCCCTCTTTATACAACTTCCCGCCCCCTATATCATCTTGGGGGACTTTAACGCGCATAACCTGGTGTGGGGGTCTAATTTTACAGACACCCGCGGGAGGATGGTAGAGGATATTCACGTCTCGGGAAACCTGGTGTTAATGAACACCGGGACCCAGACACACTTCTCCACCTTTAATGGTGTATCCTCTGCCATCGACTTAACCCTATGTAGCCCCGGGATTGCTGCTCACTTCCTTTGGGAGGTTCACTCGGACCTATGTGGTAGCGATCACTTTCCTATCCTGCTCTCACCTCTTAAAGATCCTCCCAGTACAGCGCGGATACCCCAATGGGTGCTAAAACGTGCTGACTTGGATAGATTCCGCGAGATCGCCGTATTTGGTGAATCCCAACATCCTGACGTCGATGTTAAGGCTGGGCAATTCACTTCGACGGTCATAGCGGCGGCTAGTGCTTCCATCCCTGAATCCGTGCCACCGTCCCGTTCCCTGGTGGAACGAGTAGTGTATGTTGGCTATTTCTGACCGTTGAAGGGTCCTACGTCTCTTTCAACGACGTCCCACTTTGGAGAATCTGGAGTCATTCCGGATTCTACGCGCTCGAGCTCGCCGTTTTATTCGAGAAAACAAAAGTTTTACACAGCTACAAAAAATTTAATGTTGCATAAATCATCAGCTAAATCAAGTTTATATAATTCATGTTACAGAACTCATAATTACAAGACAAAATTAGTAAATTGTTGCAGAGAATATTAAAATACAATTGTTTGACACTATTTTATATAGGTATTTTAAATAGAATTAACACTTAAAAACATAGTCTAAATTTTACACTTTTACAAAATACATAGATGAAAAATTAGGTTTTATTCATTAAATGAAAAATGACAACTTGGCACGAAACTTCAATCCTGGGTAGCATTGAGCCATCCTTGTCTGTCCGGTGTCCACCAGAGTTATCTTTCCCTACTGTAGTTGTTTGTATTAAGTCTATTATTATTGTAATATACCAGAATGACTCAGAGGTAGTGATGCACCAAGTCAAAGTATAATATTCTATTCCTGTGTACAGCCTGTCATTTTTCACATAATTGAATTAGATTAAACTATCAGGACTGATTTTGTGATTATAATCACCTATCATTTTGTGAAGTTACAATCAAGTTTTACACTGTCAAAAGAATTATGGGTTATCACACAAGTGTACAACTTTTAAACACAAATTTAACTTTTTTACCGGAATTATTTGATATTACATAGTAAGTTAAAAAAAAAAAGTAACAGAAATCATTTAATACATACTGTAGCAGGATACGTGATAGCAGGCAGTCTGGGGCGCAGGGGTAAAAAGTAAGGTTGTTAAAAGAGTCAACTGTCGAAAACTTGGACAAAAGTTTCCGAAAGTAAAATTTTATTTAGTAACGCACGCGCCAGCCGCCGCATGCTTGCAAGCTAAAAATGTCATATAGGTAGTGTAATGCAGGGGCTTGCAGCGCTACTACCCCTGCCATCTCGCCCCCGCACTTTAAACCCATAAGCTTGCAAATATTATAGGCCTATTTGTAATCTCAAACTTTCCCATTCAAGTACCTAGCTGTGTTATTTGTGTGTGTGTGTGTGTGTCTGTCCTATCTGATGTATATTGTTTACCTTGTCACATAAAAGTATAATATTACTTTAGAAAAAGTATCAGTTTTCATTCCTTAGGCACAACTTTATTTCTCCTCTATAAGATGGACTTTATGTAACTCGGAAAGCCCCCTACCCTCTTTATACGAGTTATCGAGAGTTGATTATAGTAAAAATATGTTAAGTTTCGTATTATTATTGGAGCTCAGAATAGAAAATTTGATTTGTGTTAACTATTAAACTACACGAAACACTCAAATTATCTAGCGATTATATTTTCTCCAACATAAGTTATTAAACAGAGTTTTTGTTATAGTTAACCAGCTACATCTTTTCCACAATAATTATTCTTTGTCATCTGTATTATTATTAATTTCAATTCATAAAATCCTTTTTTCGTTTGGCATTCTATTGGGCCTCTAAAATATAGCGGGGATCCCTTATTCTCATACCTCGAGGGACACGGAGATCAGTTAGTTCTGGAAGTATACAATCAGTGTAAAATAATGCATAGCTTTGGAAGCATAGTATCCTGCCAACATTTTACATCTTTCACTATTCTCTCCACTGTAATTGTCCCTCCAGCGTACACGATGAAATCACAAAACTCACGGTCATAAATATTAAATTGACCTTGCACTTGGTAGTAGTTGCAGTTACTTCGCCTCAGTCTTTGTTGGATGTTTACTACTTAGACACACATATTTTTCTAATAGCGGCCTCTAATAAAGGTTGATCTTGAACTGAATGTAGGCATTTAACTTCCACTAAAATATTGTCCCCAACTTTCCCATCTGGACTAGCACCGAGGTAAGGGTGCAGCATGTCAACAAAAATACCACATTGTCTAACGTTCACATTTTCTTGCTCCTCATACATCGCTATTGCTGTAGCTTCATGAGTCCGGCCGTAATTAACTGCAGTTGTATTCAGGTCTTTTTGGTAAATGATGGATTTTACCAAACAATGGCAAGATGTTTTAGAAAGACGTCTGACCACTTTACCAAATCTAGGTGCTGTGAGTCTGTTCATCCGCGCCTCTCGCCACTTAGCATTATTATGTTGTCCGACAGTAGATCGCTCCAGCTCATGCTGCTTATCAATACTTTCAACCTCTTCACGAAAAGTATTCACAATGTCTTGCATCTTCCTAACAAGTTCGTTTTCCGACAAGTCTGGCTGTGCTGCTTCAGGTCCACCTCCTCTTTGTGTCCTCCTGGAACGTTTCATTTGTCCTGTTGTAGTAGAGTTAAGACGACGAGCTGAACTGGCCTTTTCCCTCAAGGTAAGCGTACATTTGAACACTTTTCCGGGACTCTTTCCCGACACATGTTTCCAGGGGCTAAGATGCCATGATGGTCCACTCGTGTGAGCAAGTGCTGCACCGTAGCAACGTCTTCTATAAGACCCTCGGAGAGTGTAGTTGATGCGTTTCCCGCCAGTATATTTAGCAACAAGTGCCATATACCTAAAAATTAAATTATATTAATTTCAATAAATTAAAAATTAAAAAAGACCCATAGATGTATACAATTTTATTTTACTCGATAGATCTGTTTAAAATAAGAAAATCTAATATTTAAAATAAGATACACATTAAAGACTATAGTAAAACTATCAACATAAAAAATGGTGTGATACTATTATACGAACTTTCTAATCTAGTCCATTATTGAAAATTCACTTAATCATTAAGCTGACCTTAAATGACTTTCTACCCTGAAAACAAGTATATAATGTAATGTAAACACATTTGAAACCAAATATTTATAGCAGTTTTAAAAATATTTCACATTTTTGGATAACTGATCATTTGTAAACTACCATTAAAACAATGTTTTCCGAAAAAAAAAAGTTTTATTTTTAATGACATACACTCCCCATACATCATGGAACATGGAACCAAATCGTTAAAGCTATTTTCAAAATATTCCGAATAATCTAATAGCACCCATCTGTAAACTGCCCTTCAAAGTATGTTTACAAAAAAACAAATACAAGTTTTTATTTGGCAGGTCAAATATAGTCTAAATATAAATTTTAAACAAAATAGTTTGAGCCATTTTTGAAATAAGAAATTCAAAAAAATCGCCCACCAGTAAACTACCATTAAATTCAGGGCTAGGGTCAAAATGAAAAAACCTCCCGGGGTAGAACCCTATAAAATAGAGATATCAAGTTTGAACAAAATCCATCATACCGCTTCGGAACTGTGGACCAGGACAGACAGACAGACTGACTGACTTGGGACAGACAAAATTGCAAATTTTATTTTTGTTTGTTTCTTGTTCACAATTGTTTTGTTTAAAATTCCGAATTTTTCCATGATTAAACTACTTTATATTTTGATTAGAAAGTAAAAACATTCAAGGATGGGTGAGTCATGTAGTATTTGGTAGTTTGCTACAGATAGAAGAATGATCAAGATTAGGACAACTATGATACGCTCTCTCCGAGAACTATAGCATCGTTAATGAGATGTGTCCTAATTATATCAGCCTACACGGCTTCATTTAGGTTGATATCTCTGTTTGCATGGGTCAAATCTAGTAATCGATTTCTGACACATTTCTACCTAGCCGATTATCTTTAAATTTTGCACACATATGCCATTCTATCAAATTTGAGTCCCCCCCCCCCCTTGTAAACCTCTTGTAAAAATATTAGGAAGCGTGACGGAAAAAGCATTCAATAAGTTTACGTGACAATAACAATGTCTGTTTATTTTATATAAAACAATCAAAAAGGTAAATACATAATTATAACCAAAATATAACAACATCGCGCGAAGCGCTTATCCTCTCAGATATAGAAAAAACGCCATTAATATAATGGAATTTATATACTTTACAATACCTGAAAATAAAAAAGATGTATATATGGTAATTAGCAGTTGTCAGTACAACATTAATTTTAATAGTCATCAACAAGGGTCAAGGTTTGAATATGCCGCGCATTTAGAGAGAAACACTACTCCGTTATTACTCCTAACAAATGTTTCTACATTATAAACATTATCACTAATATGGGAAGTTACCCTAACACGCGCCTTCAAGCAAAACGCAATAAACATGATCATTTATTATGATAAATTTAATATTTACATAGCCCTTACATAGAGGCACAAAGTTTATATTTCCTTTAACTTGTGTAATAAGTGCACAAAACAATACTTCATTATAACTCCTAACAAACATATCAACTTAGGTAATAACTACAAGAATTAAATAAATATGCGCCTTCAAACCAAAAGAAATCAACATAATGCTGAGCGGTAATAATACAAAGAATCTAAATTTGGACAAAGTCCCAAAACTAATATACGAGTGCCCTGTGCTCTAAGTTACAACAGTTAACATGATAATCCCATACACAGTACATATCGTCGCTGTGAACTCAAACCGGCATATCTACAAAATACATATTTTTCAACTGAGCACTTTAAAGTTTTCGCATGTGAATTTTTCCATTTAACGTCCGTTTGGTTCACCTCAATGCCACCTTATGCATGAATAAAATTTAGACGAATACTGCTTATTGAAGAAGTCGTTGCAAATAAATCGGAAATTGCTTAAATCAAGAGAAATATGCAGATATGCCAGTATGACTTTAAAATCAGTGTAATATTTGCTTTTGTGTCACAGTGGCTTCTTTTGGAACCTGTTTTAGGTAGAAAAAAAAAGATAGTTATTGAAAAAATAATTTATGGCTTCACAATTTTTTTTAAAAACAACAATTAACAAAATATTGATCTTCCTTTTGCTGGTAACTTCAACACAAATTTTATAGAAATCTGAATAAATTGACGGTATTATCCCGGTGGTAACTAACTTTAGGATACCCTTTTCCTTCTTCTCATCAATGGTAAGTCTCTTGGAAAATAAGCTTGCATCAGAACAGGATTCACGCTCCCATTGCCCCGTTTATTCCTTTTCTTCGCCTCCTCCCAGGCATGTGATCCGTAGGATGTTTTGAAGTAAAAGTTGCCGTCGTCTTTAATTACTTTAAACATTCGAATGTCCAACATGGGTAAAATTACTTGAGAGTCCTTCAGAGATTTTATGTCAAAAAAGTCCTCATGAACCAGGTAAGGCTTGCCACTTTTTTTTGCCGTTTTCATGGCCATGGCGTATTGGGAAGGTAAGTATATCAGTCCACTTCGGCGTGCTCTTTTAACTTCTTTTTCAATGGTTGAGTGAGCCGAATCCCCCTCGTTTTGGGTGTGGCCCTTAACTAAAAATTTGTGTGTGATAGATTTTATGTTTTTTAATGTTGTAACATCATATTTGTACATTGCCATCATAAAGTTATTTTTTTGTTGTCCACAACCATTATCGCTGTAAATGACGACGTCTATTGGACAGTCAGCTTTGTCATTTAAATGTTGCAGATATTTCAGCACACAGCTCCCAATCTCAATCACGCCTCTTTTTCCCTGTGTCTCATCCCAAGTGTAACAGTTTACCGTTTTGTCGCCCTTCAGTTCAGCAATCGTTAAATTGTAAACGGCTATCTTTGAAATGTAGTAGCAGGAAGACGCCTCCCCCTGCGGATATGACAGCACCCTTTTCCGAGAGCCACGCCCATCTGATTCTTTAACTCGCTACAAAATCGTTTAAGTTCCTCTAACTTCGTGTCGCGCACCGTTGGACTGGGATGAGAATCCGGGTCTGATGGGTGACCAGCGGAGGTGCGTACCGGGGAAGTAATATACCCGGGGCAGACCAACCGGTGAATGAAATTGTATCTAGGAGATAGGTACTATAGGAGCCAAAACCTGTTTAGATTAAATAAAATTGGATACTGTATAATAATAGGAAATGTTTTAGATACTTTGTAAATAAGGCCTGGATTTAAAATTGTAAAATGCGAGGCCAAATTAGATTGGTAATAAAAAAAATAAAAAATATACTTCGTGTCCTCCCCAGGCGACTCCGATGATAACCTAAACAGGCGGGATTTCAAATGACCGAACGTACTGCGAATTTTCTTTTCAACCGACGGTACAGGTCTGTCAAATACTGAGCTATCATAGTTTGCAAATTGTTAAATTTATCTGCGAGCAAGGGATGTTCTAAGGAAAACGCGGGGACTTTGTCTATTAACACTAGAGAACGGTTCTCGTCCTTCTCGACGTCAAATACGTCACTGAGTTGCGACTTTAATTGATCGACGGTTTTTTTCTGATTTATAACCACGAATTGTCAATTCGTAGATCAACTCATCCTTAAACAGTCGACTAGGGTTGGGATGTTCCATTTTACAATTCACAAATAAGATTAGATACCACAAAACCAAACAATGCATGATATCACAAAATTACTAAACACCCAAGAAGTTTGCCTCCCCTTTTATTATCAACCCCAATCTGGGTAAAATAAGGCACATTAATCACGAAAATGTGTATTGTGTATTTCAATAGGAGCGTGCCGGACTCTGAAATGGCCGCACACCTGCCCTCACAACAGACAAGAACCAATGGTTCAACTTGGGTAAGTTGTGTACTTCCCTGATTCAAAACCTTGTCATTGCTCGAAAGTGATACGTCATTGTAAGATCGGTGCATCTTATTAACAAATATATTAGTAAACAATATTAGCCTCACATATGAAGTTGCCCCTCCATTCATGTCAAATAGAAAACTCTCCTAATTTAAACAAGATTTAACCAGTCACTAAAACAAAACTAACTCTTGGGTCGTTATTACTCATATAAATAAATTATTCAAAAAATAATTATAGTCTTAACACTTTTACATTATCAGAAACATTTGCGTGAACGACCCAATTCCAAGCTTCCCCTTTAGTTTGGTTAACTATAAACATAATGACACTGAAAGTTAGCTAAGGTTTGATAATAACGATATATAAAACTTTCACCAAAACTTGGTTCAAACAGTTCATTGACGTTTAACCCGTCCAATAGTACCAATGTAAGCAAAACAAAACAAACATAGCCATATCGTTAAGAGTTAAATGAGTCCCATTTGGAGGAATAAAAAATGTTTTAGAGAAAATATACAGTCGAAGCCAGCTTAGCTGGGACGTAGATTTCCTGAAGTTCTAGGAGACGGCAGCGATGACAACGATGATATACGCCGTTGGGTTGAGTACTATCTTCTTAAGGAGGTCAAATCCTTCTCGCCTCGCCGGGAGACAACTACATTCACTTCGCAGAAGGGTTAGTCGAATGGGCGGGCTGTTGGACTGCTGACGAGTGACAACCGGTGACAACGCTTGTGAAAACACAAACCACGCTCTGCAACCATCTGTGCCCACACCTCTCGTGGACCCTTCCGACGCTGTGGGAGACAATGTGTCAGCCCCCGTTCTCACCGGTGTCGATATTAAGGTTCGCGCATCAGACTTGGTGCGCGATACATTTCGTTATGAAAGGAGTTGTACGAAGAAAGTCACTCAGGATGTTTGTCACACAAGTCTTTATTCAGGACTCTAATTCTTCCCTTTGGTTGGTTCAGTTACACAACTGTATGTAAAAAGAAACCCCATCTCCATTCCCGCGCATGATAACATCGCAATCCCCGACTAGCTCTCCACAAGCCCAGAACCGAGAGCCAACGGCTCGTGAACTGCCGATGCGCATGGACACGAGTTCAAAACCAGAGTGAGAGGACGAGCCACGCAACCCGACGCGCCAGGAGCAACGAGGCCGTGCGCAGCCAACCGCGCATGGCAAGAAAGGGAAGGGAGAACGGGAAAACCGCGCCGAGCGCGGTTCCTAAAATAAGTGACGAGGAACACGGCACAGGGCGAGGGAAGATAATGTGTGTGAAAGAGGAGAGAGAGAAAGTGTGAGAGTGAGATGTACCATGGCTCATATGTACAATGATTTTTTTTCTTCACATATCCACGGAAGCCCTGATTTGTTTATGATTGTATATAGGTAAGAAAAAAATTATATTTGGCTAAATATAATAACTAGATTCTTATTTAATTGGTATAGTGCAACAAATAGTTTTGATATAGAACTGAGAAAAGGGTCGTTTTAAATATTTCATCTTGGCATGAAAAGTAAAAATAAACGTTTTACCACTTAACAACAAAATCTCTAAATATACTTTCGAAAATTGATGTTCTTTGACGAGTAAACCTTTCAATAGAATGTCGAGCGAGGCCTCATTACATAGAACATTTCCCAGTAAAAAGGTTTAACTACAGTTAAGCGTGATAATCCGCAACCATCGCTGCAACGACGAACTGGTACTTTAGAAAATCCCATTTCTTTGGTGGAATGATCAAAGTCGCCAGTCTTGCATTAGACTAGATAACCAATGGTGAGAGACCAGGGGTCGAGTCCCGGCCAGGTGTATAGTTGGTGAATTTTATTTCTACCTACACTCAAAAAATTATAATACAGATTCTACAGTTCACTCCTCACATATGAGCTAGTAAGTTAGTTTATTACCAGTCAAATAATTTACTATCGCACGTCGCTATCATGCACATGAAAATATGTTGAATCATATCAAATGTGCTTCAGCGTTCATGGTCACATATTTTGAATGCGTGGTTCGACGGTGCTGTTTAGCACAGCACCGTCGAACCACGCATTCAAATATTTGGAAATAAAAAGGAAGTGACATTTTAAACAGCGTGCTTATTTGGAAGCTATCTATAAATATGTTTACTAACGCTAAAACATAAACCGTTATCTTTTCAAGAATTTAACAAATGTGACACAAACCTTTTCAAAATACTAAAGCTAGTTATATTATTTAAAAAACTATGATATTTTTATTATAAATACACATTAAAATTATAGTGGTTTAGTGTTTCTAGTTAATTTTTAATAACAATAAAAAAACTTTGACTGCTATATTTTTTAAACAAATATGACCCCGAATATGTCCTGGCTATTGATCAGTTATTGTATATGTAAATAATGTAGCTATTGTTATAATTACTTTCACACCAAAATTGCTATATGTTTCATTACTTTCATACCCAAGTTGCTATTAGGATCAGTACTTTCACACCTTAAGTTAAATACGGTAACAATTTATGAAAGTGAAGTTAAACTGTGAATGTAATTTTTCAAACACCCTAACTTCTTAGTTTTTTTAAACCCGCAAATTTGGATCAAACCTATCAAATCAAGGCCGTGGCATTGCCATATAATTGTGTACTGAATTCATTAAAATTGTCGATTTATACATACCTACGCGTCATTTTAAAAGAACTTAAAATACATTTCCCACTAAAAATATAGTAATCATCAACTTACTCAGATCCCATTAGTTTGAAAGTCAAGTCTTCAGTGTTTGTGAACGTGGTACAAGATTAACTACAATCAACTTTGCCACCATCACTAAATAAATAAATAAAATAAATGAATAAATAGTAGATAATAAGTAGGATATTAAGACTATTCATTTATTTAAAATATATTCTGTTAATTATAAGTTAACTTTAAAATTGAAATCTGGAATCATAAAATATATTATGGAGAATAGAACCATTAAGAGATGAAATAATTCTGCATTGATGGAGTTTTAATTATAAAGGCCTAAATAATTTTATAACAGTTCAAAAGATTAATATTTTCAAACAGATAAATCCGTTCACAAGGGCGCACTTTATTTTTTCTCAATATAGTAGAAAAATAATTATTGTAGTGTACATGGTAATCGAACCCGCAACCTTGTGCTTGGCGCATCAAAGCTTCACCATTGAGGTATCTAATCAGTATTTGTACAATGCTAAGAAATATTTATTAGTCATACTTTAAAGCAGATTTGGTGAAAGACGTGTGGCAGGACATGGCTCGTTATTAGCTTATAATATTATATTATAAATCATTAATATTTACTATAAATTATATCCAAGAAACCATTTAAAACTAATAAAAAATTGTCCAAACGCCAGCATAAGGCTACCCTGGATCAACGATGGAATGTTTTTCGGATTGTTATTAAATGGCCGATGATTTTACATATCTATTACCGACTAACCCTTAAAATATGAGCGATAAATGACCCTAACACAGGATTAGCCTTAGATAGCTCAGTGGTAAGATATTGACGTGCTAAGTTGGAGGTTCCGGATTTAGTTCCGGATTACAAAAGAATTTTCAAAAAAAGAATTAACTTCAATAACATAATATATTTTTGAAGTCATTTCACCTACTTATTAGCGGTTCGAGCTCTCAGAATTTCTTCGTAAAAGCGTTTCATTGCCTTCGAATGCTTATTCATTTTGCTTTTTACATATTTTTTCCCAATTTTAAACTTTTGAGGGGCCATTTTTTTAAATAATAAAAATAGTTTTTCCACAATTAATACACTTCACACATTTCTAAAGACATTAAATGCAATTACACTCAGACACACAGAAAGAAATCCTTTCATCAATAGTAGCACTTGCTACACTGAATTGAAAACTGTGGGGAGCCAGGAGACAATCCCTAAAGAGAGATGGTGATAGTTCAGGGCGATGAGCCTTAAGGCCCGTTGACACGATGTTAGTGGACTAATGCAAGTTAGCTCGTGTTAGCTGACTAACATGAAAGTTGTGTTGACACGTATTTTTCACTTGTGCAAGTCGTACAGTAGCAAACATGGCGGAAAGTGATGCGGTGCTCGCTGGTGTATCTATTGTAGCCGATTTATTGATCGAGGAGTTAAAAGAATATAAAAAGAAACGATACCGCCGTAAACGGTCAGTTTGGATGAGAGAGTGGGTAGCCAGAAGAAATGCACTAGGTTGTTCAAATACATTTATGAGAGAAGTAAGGACGGAGGATCCTGATACATTCAGAAATCATCTACGTTTAACAAGCGAGCAATTTCAAGAATTATTGATCAAAGTTTCTCCTTTTATAACAAAGCAGGTAATTTTGGGTTGAACTCCCAAACGCTTTCTTTTCAAACATTAAACTACTATTTTGTGTTATTCCTTTATTACAGTTCTCGAATTGTCCAAGCTAGAAAGTGCATGTTTTAGGAATAAATACATGATTTTATAATTAATTTTTTTAGTTTATATATCCTAGGCCTAGGTTAGCCCCGCATTAAATTTTCGAAAATTTTCCAGAGAAGACCACTTATATAGCTTCTGGAGGCATCTATAAGAAAAAATCAAGTGAGGCGCACTCTAAATAAATTCTAGGGCCATCCAAATTTAAAACATTTTTAAGGGAGGACCATGGATATATTATAATTTTAATTATATGGAGGGGCTATCTTGACGCGCAACTGAAGCCACCCTTGACTCGGACAACAATCTAGATTTTCGGCTAATTTGCATTTTCAGACGCTTGTTATCACCCGAAATATAAAGTAATCTTTAATCTTTTTTTACATAAAAATAACGCTAATGTATTCAACATTTACACCTCATTTACATAAAGCATCAAAAAGATTTCAATCCGGTTATATTCTAATTAAAGTGAGCGCGTGCGTCCCTGTTTTCCCTACGCTCCCCATGCTAAATCGGCGGCCGGTTGCCATACTATGCCATAAAAGCAGCTCTATGCGTCTTTCCGTGAGGGGGGCGTGGCAAGCTTCACTTTTTCGCAACGCTACGGCACAGGGATGTCCTCTCCGTTTATATAACTCCATGGGGAGGACCACAACAAATACTTCTGAAAGTATTACAATTTTCAAAAAATTATTGGTAGAAGACCACTTTAAATATCTTCTAAAGGCATTTAATTAAAAAAAGGGTATTTCAAATATCTTCTAAGGAAAAAAATATATTTTTAATATTTACAGATGACGGGAAGAGCCCTTCAAATAGCTTCTAAGTGTACCTAATTTTATAGAAAAATTCAGGCGAGGAGAAATAGCTTCTAGAAGCATCCCAATCTCAAGTAATTTCTGGGGTGTGGGGGTGGCCTTCAAAAATATTTAAGGAATGAAAACTTGGGTGTGGACTATTTAAGATAGCTTCTATGAGCATCCAAAGTTTTAAAAAAAAGAATCTACTCTACTCTAATATACAAATTTAAAAAAAACTATGAGGACTACTCCAACGGCTTTAAAAAAAACTGATTTCTAAAAATTGGGAAAGGACATCTTCAAATTAGTGTAAAATAAACCTGTGAGTGGGGTGTAGGGAGATGCCCACTGCACCTCCAGGAATAAACGAGCTCCCCTCTAGATGTATTTGACACCTGATATTCTCGAATATGAAGCTGAAATACCTGCATCAAACTGTTAATAACTCCCCCCTGCGGGACGGGTTTAGAATAGTCCCGCAGTAACCCCTGCTTGTCGTAAGAAGCGACTAAAAGGGGAGGCTTCTGTGTAGGACGTACCTCGTGTGGGACAAACCTATCCTATATCTTTCCTTTCACATCATTTTCTTCTTCCTTCACTTTCCACCTTTTTTTCACTCTTCCCCCTTCGCTTTATCTATCCTTACCTTTTTCTTCCTTTCCCCCACCGTTCATCCTGCACAGAGGCCTTTGGCCTTTCCGTTGACGACCTTGGCAACTAACTCGGCTATTCTCTGTATTGGATACCACTGCCTTGAGCTCCCGAATGAAAGTGCGCCGGTTGTAATATCTTGGTAGAAGGGCCTTAGGGATGACAATAACCGGGTACCCTACCTCGAGAAAAGACCGGTTGCGTTCACGAAGGCCCGGACGTAAAAATGGCACTTTCCTGCACCCACTTGCTGCGATGACCTCTTTCCTGGCGCAGCCCCACGCGAAGGTTGTCATGTCTAGCGTCGTGTGGGGTTTCCCGCCAGGAGGGTTAACAGGGCCTCATGTGGTAGAACCAACTTGGATCACCCTGGGTCTACGATCCGAGTATTGTGCAGGTTGTCCCCAAAAGAGGCATGGCCACCTCCATTGTCACCGCTGACACCTCACTGTCCGCTAGCAACGTACTGCCACACCCCGCTGGCAACTCACTGCCCGGCCCCTCACAGGGCCGTATTAATGATAAGAGCCGGAAACGGGTAAGGCCGTCCAACCCTTTAACAGAAAAAAGTCCAGGAAGTTGTGAGGCCCCAGCCCCGCTTCCTGGTAATGTCTCGAGTAGAGGAAAACGAAAGTCTTAAGCGAGTAAGCCCATTTATCCTCGAAAGAGTGATAAATGGTGCAGCACAGTCTGACGTATCAATAAGAAAACTGCGTGATGGCACTATAATGATACAAACAATAACAGATATTCAGTCCTCAAAAGTAATGGCAATCTCTAAAATACCGTTGAGCAATACGTCTCATATACCGGTGAAGGTGGAGCCTCACGGGTTCCTCAATGTTTGCAAGGGAGTGGTCACTTGCTATGACCTCGACTGCGTGAGCATTGAGGATATCTGTGAGGAACTTTCCCCCCAGCACGTCACCGAAGTATACCGCATTGTAACCAAAAAGAACGGACAAGAGAAAAAAACCGACACGTATATCCTTACTTTTGCAACACCTACCCTTCCAAAGGAGGTCCGAGCAGGTTTCCACGTGCTCAGGGTCCGTCCGTATGTCCCTAACCCCCGGCGCTGCTTTCAGTGCCAGGAATTTGGGCATACGAAGCTGCGATGCCGTGGCAAGCCAACCTGTGCGGATTGCGGACAGGAGGCTCACGAAACACCATGTGAGTCTCCTAAGCACTGCGTCAACTGCAAGGGTCCGCATTCTGCCTGGTCTCGGGCCTGTCCGAAATGGAAGGTAGAGAAAAAAGTCCTGGAGATACAATCCGAAAAGAATATCTCATATGCCCAGGCACGAAGGAATACACATCTAGTCAGGCTCCGGTATTTCAAACCTCCTACAGCCAAATTGTCAGTCAGAATATCAACTGTCCCAACTGTCATTGCACAGTTAATCTCGCAAAAGCCATCTACACGACCTGTGCCATTAGTCTCTACTCGAGACAATCTCAATAATAACGCGCCAACTAAGGTGGCGCCTAAATTGCTAGAAGAGGCGAAACCTCAACATAGGTCGTCTCCCCCACCCGTACCGCCGAGGAGCCCTCCTCGGGGAACACACCCGACTGCACCTCGGGGACCTCCCCCGAGCCCACCTCGGGGACCTCCTCCGAACCTACCTCGGGGACCCACCCCGAACCAGCCGGGGGAAACAAAAGAACTTGCGGCCGTTGTTGGTTCGTCTCTGGTTCGCTCTGGTCTCTGGGTCACCGGAGGTTGGAGTGGGGGCGGAACGGGTGAGGCCGCAAAGGCGAATCCTGCTGGTGCCTGGAGAAAGGTCCAGAGAGGTGTCGCCGACACAAATAGTAAGAAAAAAGTTCCAAAGGCTGTAACAAAGCCTTCGCGCTTAGAATCAACCCCCAAGTCTCTTCCGGAGAAACAAAAGCCTCTCTTGAAACGAGAGGTCCAGGAGAGACTTGGCAAGGCCAGAGGACCTAAAAAGGTCCTTAACCAATTTTTATTACTAAGAGATAGTGACATGGATTGCGTGGATGAATAAATTTATATTTGTACCTAATGTCGCTACTACAATGGAATTGTAGGGGTTTTTATGCTCGTGTAGAGGAAATTAAACTAATAATTTCTTCCCTGCATCCTTCCATATTGTGTTTGCAGGAGACCCACTTCCGCCCAACTGACAGCCCGATGCTTCGTGGGTACGATGTATATCGTACCGACAAGCCATTCTTCGATCGGGCTAGCGGGGTGTGGCTATACTTGCACGTAGCAATATATATAATAAGTCTATAAATATTGTATCTGATCTCCAAGTGATTGCTGTGAGAGTCTCCCTTCCTATAGAAGTAACTGTATGCTGCATCTACCTCCCACCAGGTGAACGTGTTTCAAAGAGGAGCCTAGAGGCCCTCTTTAAACAACTTCCCGCCCCTATATTATCTTGGGGACTTTAACGCACACAACCTGGTGTGGGGGTCTAATTATACAGACGCCCGCGGGAGGATGGTAGAGGATATTCTTGTCTCGGGAAACCTGGTATTAATGAACACCGGGACCCAGACACACTTTTCCACCTTTAATGGTGTATCCTCTGCCATCGACCTAACTCTATGTAGCCCCGGGATCGCTGCCCACTTCCTTTGGGAGGTCCACTCGGATCTATGTGGCAGCGATCACTTTCCCATTGTGCTTTCGCTAATTGAAGACCCTCCCGGTATAGCACGTGCACCACAATGGGTGCTTAAACGTGCTGACTGGATAAATTTCGCGAGCTCGCCGTATTTGTACAACCCCTTTCTCCGGACGTCGATGTTAATATTGGCCATTTTACTTCGACGGTCATCATGGCGGTGAGGGAATCTATCCCTAAATCCTCGCCAAACCCGCGCCACCATCCTGTTCCCTGGTGGAACGAGGAGTGTAGATTGGCTATTTCTGACCGTCGAAGAGCATTACGTCTCTTCCATCGGCGTCCTACCTTGGATAATCTAGAATCATTCCGGATTATGCGTGCTCGAGCTCGCCGTATCATACGTGAAAGCAGAAGAGAGTCTTGGAGACAGTTTATATCTACCCTTACAATTTCCACTCCCACAAATAAGGTTTGGGACAATATTCGTAAATTACGTAGTAGCAAAAATACCATCAATAACATACCTGCCCTCATGTCAAATGGTACGCTTGTCTCCTCCCCTGTGGAGGTCGCCAATGTATTGGGCTCTATGTTCACCGCCATATCTAGCACTGCAAGCTACTCAAATGAGTTTGCAGCGCATAAGCGGAACATAGAGCGCCATTCTATTGACTTTGGTCAGAGTCAGGGGGAGGATTACAACTCCCCCTTTACTTTAGATGAACTGACCTATGCCATGTCCCAGGCGGGTAGCACAGCTCCTGGCCCCGACGACATTAATTATGAAATGTTGCGCCAGTTACCCCCTGCTGGACGAGCATGTCTGTTGGACCTCTACAATAGTGTTTGGGAATCTCGTCAGTTCCCAACACTGTGGAGGCAAGCAACAATTATCCCTCTATATAAAAGTGGCAAGGAAAAATTAGAACCAACTAGTTATAGACCGATAGCCTTAACTAGTTGTGTATGCAAAATATTGGAAAAAATGATAAATAAACGATTAATATGGTATTTAGAATCCCGCAATCTACTATCAAATATTCAATGTGGTTTTCGCCGCAACCGATCTACGGTGGATCATCTCGTCCGTCTCGAGACGGCAGTTCGTGACGCCTTTCTCCATAAACAGCATCTTTTGGCAGTTTTCTTTGACTTGGAGAAAGCGTACGATACCACATGGCGGTACGGCATTTTAAAAACCCTTTTTAACTGGGGGTTCCGTGGGAACCTCCCTGTTTTTATAGCTAATTTTATGTCAGATAGACACTTCCGGGTAAGGTTAAACAACACCTTATCCGATGATTTTATTCAAGAAAATGGGGTGCCCCAGGGCAGTATTTTAAGCTGTGCGTTGTTCGCCATTGCAATAAATGGCATTGTGGACAACGTACACCTTCCTGTCCGTTCATGCCTCTTTGTGGATGACTACGCAATTTATTGTAGTTCATCGAGTCTCCACAGGGCTGAACGGCAGATACAACTCTCTGTCAACAATCTATGGTCGTGGGCATCGCGTAATGGCTTTCGCTTCTCTTCAGCCAAGACGACGGTCGTCCACTTCCATAGATTACGTGGAATACAACAAGCCCCCAGTATTTTAATGAATCACGTTGTTTTACCTGTCTCGGAGACCGTAAAGTTTCTGGGACTTTTATTTGATTTTAAATTAACCTGGATTCCCCACATCAAAGACCTGAAAGCGAGGTGCATAAAAGCACTCAACCTGCTTAAAGTGGTTAGCGGTCGGTCCTGGGGGGCTGATAGGGAAACCTTGATGCGCCTGTATAGGGCCTTGGTAAGATCGAAACTAGATTACGGCAGTTTAGTGTATGCATCAGCGAGACCTTCGGCGTTGAAGATGCTGGATAGTGTCCACCATGCTGGCATACGACTGGCTACTGGTGCATTTCGTATCAGTCCAGTCGTCAGCATCTGTGCCGACGCCGGTGTGCCCCCTCTCTCTTACCGGCGGTCCTATCTTCTGGCATCTTACGTTTCAAAACTTCACTGCATGCCGGAGCATGTTGCCTACCGACCTGTGTTTCATCCCCCTAACCGTGTCTTGTATGAAACCAAATGGCGTAGTACAAGGCCGGTTGGGATCAGGATGCTATCGGTATTCGACACGTGTGGGATAGTCCTGCCAAAGGCTATCCCCACATACCCAGGTCGAGTTTCTCCCTGGAAGATTCGCCTACCTCAATGCCATTATGATCTTGCCAAGTTCCCTAAAGCGACCACCCCGCCGATTATATATGAGAGGACATTTAATGAGCTCCTCTCCACTCGCTTTCAGGGCTTTGAGCGCATCTATACGGATGGCTCCAAGTGTGGGGCTTCCGTGGGATGCGCATTTGTTGTGGAGGGAAACAATTTTAAATTTGGTTTACCTGGTGAATCCAATGTTTTTATGGCTGAATTATACGCCATTTTTAAATCTCTGTGTTTTGTGTATCGTAAGTGTCACCGTTCTGTTCTCATCTGCACGGATTCCATGAGTGCTCTGTTGGCATTGTCCACCCTCTACTCTTGGAATGCCCTGGTGCAGATGATACATGAGCAAGTTTTAAAAATTGATTCATTAAGCACCCGGCTCGCCTTTTGCTGGATTCCTGGTCACGCCGGTCTCTCAGGAAATGAACTGGCTGACCAGGCGGCCAAGGAGGCGGCACGCCTGCCTCCGGAGGCGAGTATGGGTGTGATGTTTTTAGATCTAAAGGGTTATGTTCGGCGTGGGGTCTTACGCACCTGGCACGAGCAGTGGGTTTCGACCCCCGCTCAGAACAAGCTGCGGTCCATCAGGGACGGTGTGTCGCGGTGGCCCTCTTCTATACGAAAGTCCAGAAGAGAGGAGGTCATCGTGACAAGGCTCCGCGTCGGACACACAGCGTTGACCCATGGATTTTTATTGAGAGGGGACCCACCTCCAGTGTGTGAGTTTTGCGATGCTCCCCTTAGTGTGTACCACATTTTGGTGGAGTGTCGCAAGTATGCCCCTATCCGCCTGGCACATTTTAAAGGTGACCTTCGGTTTTTACTACGCGATAGCGCGGATGGAGTTATATGTTTACTTCGTTTTATACGCCAGGCGGATCTTTTTAATGCTATTTGAGTCACTTTTATAAAGTGACTCATCTGGACTTTCTCATATTGAGTTTTTTTTTAACATTTTAGTATATTTAAATATGTTTGTTTTGTCTTTTTAACGTATTATTTTAACACGTTTTATGATTTTAATGTGTTAAATTTTAATATGTTTGTTTTGTAATTTTAACGTAGTGTATACACCTGTGGTTTTATTTTAGCAGGTGTATCACTTCTTTTATTCTAATAGCCCATTTGAGCGCTCCTATGGAGTGTCTCAAATGGGCATTTTCTCATATTGAGAATAACTGTTTTTAAATTAATTTAAAAATTTTATTATTGTATATTGTTATATAATTTATCTCTCCACCTGTTTATTCAACAGGTGGACTATGTGATGTCTCTTCCCATTGGGGATTCTACTGTGTTTAATTTATTTTTAAAGGCCCTAATGACCTTACTGTGTCGACGGGCCTCAAAACAATAATAATAATAATGTTAATAACTTATTAAATCATTCAATTTTAAAAAATTTTCAAGGTAGAGAGAGAGCGCTTTCAATAGTTTTTAAAGTCATCCTATTCTAAAAATTTGCCAGATGAGGACCACTCCAAATATATTCTAGATACATATAGTTTTTAAAAAAATCGGGGTGGTGGGGCGGTTGATGACTCCAAATATTTCAAATAGCTTCTAGAAATAGGTGTGGCTACAGAGGGTCCAGGTAGGCACTTGCCTCCCCGCCCCCTAATATTGCTTTAAATATTGTTTTCAATGTAAGAAATAATTATTTGGAGAAAGCATCTAATTTTTTTTAAATCCGGACAATAATGATGAGGAGAAAAGGACCTTGATGAAATCTAAGTTCCCCCCTCCCCTCTAATGAAATGTCTAGGCACTCCAGTGCTTCTAGGGCAGGATTGTCAAACTCGTTTGATTGAAAAGTTCACATTGAACATCTAAACTACAGAGGTAGCCACACTTTAAAAAATTATATATTGTCGTGATCTTGAAAAAAAAATTATTCCAGCTTAGCATTTTATTAAGTTTTTAAAAAATATAGTTTGCTCCTATATAAAATAATAAGACTAACTCTATATTTAACCAAACTTTTTCAGAGCACAGTAATGAGAGAGGCTTTGTCACCAGAGATTAAGCTTCAGATAACTTTGAGATATCTAGCAAGTGGTGATTCATTCAGTACTCTAGAGCACATGTATAGAGTTCCTAGGAGCACTATTTCTAAGTTTCTTGTAGATGTTCTGAACGCAATCTATACTGTTCTAGAAAATCACATAAAGGTATGTAATAATATGTAAACATGTATGGAGACATATTTTTTTATTAATACAACTAGTATTTACATTAATGCTTGTGAGTTACACAACAAATAAAATAAAAGTATATTCGAGATAAGGACATTGAATAATAATTAGTCATCCCAGCTGAAGAAGTCACCTTATTTTAAAACATGAATTTCTAAGTGGAATGTAAATAAATTTACCAAACCAAACCATATTTCTACATTTATTAATAATTTTAACATTTTACATTAATTAAGTGAAATAATAATATTTTATATTCTACTCTGAATCACATAATATAATATAATATAAAGGATGCCATGAGTATAGAATATAATAATTTTGGAAAAGAAGCTAATTTTGACAGTAGACTTTTGACTTTTATTTTGGTAAAAAAAAAATATTAAAGTGAAATGAGTTGTGATTAAAAAAAAGGATAATTTTACATTATATAAATAAATAAAAATATATAATCATAAAAAACTAATGTCTTGAGAAGTGATACATGGATATTAAGTGGGTCTAGGAACATTTGATAATAAAAAATAAGCCTTTCAACTCATCAATTCTGAACCAATTGTAGCTGTTGAGATCTTAATTTTTCCATCCAACTATGTAAATTTGAAACTAATAGTGCTAATTTTAAGAATTGTACCTAGGAAAAAGTTAACGGAACCGTTATATATATACATATGAAAATGTTCTTGTATATGTATATAAAGTTATGTGTATAGCCCGAATGGGTAGTAAGGCGCAAGGCTAAAAAATAATTATAAATAAATTGCATTAACTTTTTCCTGAACACAATTTTCAAAATTCTGTCGGTTAGTTACAAATCCACACATCGGGACAAAATTTAAGACCTCAACAGTTGTTCAGATCAGTTCAGAAATGTAGGAGTTGTGGTGACAAATGTCTTACATTAGAGGGTTAATAATATAGACTAGAAAGTATTTAGCCCATAGCCATCCATGCCACCAATGCTCATTATGGCATTTGCTAAAATATTGTCATTATCTCTTTGATCTGGGAGTGTAGTTTTTACCATCAAGTTTGAAGTATTTATTAATGTAGGCT
Source organism: Timema cristinae (assembly GCA_039000515.1). NCBI lineage: Eukaryota > Metazoa > Arthropoda > Insecta > Phasmatodea > Timematidae > Timema > Timema cristinae. Next base: position 39,514 of record JBCFYV010003118.1, read on the forward strand.
GAGTAAGAGAAACAGGAGGAGATGATGTGTTTTCTGGATAATTTGAAGTGGAATGAATAAACATAGGATTGGTCATAGAGACAGAAGGAGATGGTGTGTTAACACTGGAAGGACTAGGTGAGAAGCAAATGAATATTGAGAATCTGTAGATGTACTTTCTCTTGAGATATTTATGCATTCTTTCATAAGAACTTCTTGTATTTTAAATTGGCACATTAAAGCTCTTTCTAATGGCAACTGCCTGAGTTGACTAGCAACATTCTTCCCAAAGTAAGAAAATTCATCTTCACTTTTCTTTAGATCTTCTAGTTTAGCAATAGCTGCATCTATATGGTTGGGATAGTCATGCTTTTTCTTCTTTTTTGAGGTGCTTTGTTCATTTGAAGTAGGCCTAGACATGGTTTCATTGACAGGTGTTTCTTCATCAACATCAATATCTGCAGACACCTGTTGATGTTTGTTTCCAAAAGATTCACCCATGGTAATTTCATTATCCTAAAAAGAGAAAAACTGTTAATAATATTGGTTCAGGAAAGGATTTATTATTTTAAATAAATGTATAATATTTAGGTGTTGCATTTGTATTAAAACATTTGTTATGGCTCACATTATTAAGTAACATGGGCTAAGCCTGAGATTTGGCTTAGACTCTACTGTTCAAACATCCTCAACTTTAAACAAAAGTGTTATAGAACTATTTTGAAAAAATTATAATTTTGAAATATTATTAGCACAATTACAATACTTCTTCATGTAAATAAGTATAAATGTAATGCAATAATAATAGGCCTACATAGAATGCAGTAAAATAGGCCTCTAATGCTCTAACATTTTTGGTGTATTATTTAATTTTAATATACCAATACTCATTAACATAAAGAGATTATTAATGTAGTAGTTAGTGCCTAGATAGAACTACAATTTTTATTCTAAATTAATAAAGTTTACATATTTATATTTTATTCATGTTAACACATTTATTTTCAGGTGCCATGAACTCCAGAAGATTGGGCCAAGGTTGCACGTGGCTTTAAAGATCGGTGGAACTTCCCTGGGTGTTGTGGGGCAATAGATGGGAAGCATGTAAAAATACAATGTCCTGATAACAGTGGTAGTGACTTCTACAGCTATAAAGAATGCTTCAGCACAGTGTTATTTGCATTGGTGGACAGCAATTACAGCTTTTTATATATTGATGTAGGAAGTAATGGAAGAACAAATGATGCTAGTGTTTTTAGAGCATCTACATTGAAGGCTGCTTTGGAAACAAATGACCCTCCTTTAAATTTTCCTCCGTGGGGTGTGATTGTAGCTGACGATGCATTCCCATTAACAACATACTTCATGAAACCTTATGCAAGGCATAACCATCTCACTCTTCGTGAGAAAGTCTTCAACTATCGTTTATCGAGAGCAAGACGCATAGTTGAGAATGTATTTGGTATTCTAGCTTCCAGATTCAGGATTTTTCTGAGAGCAATTCCCTTAAGTCCTGATAAAGTTGACCTTATTATTAAAGCCACATGTGCTCTTCACAATTGGTTAAGGTCAATATCAGGAAGCAGTTACATACCAACGGGCTTTGTGGATCGAGAAGACATTGATGGAAATGTAATTAATGGATCATGGAGGAATGAAATTGGGGATGTATTTACAAATGTGAACCATAAGATGGGGAGCAATAATTTCACTAGGGAAGCTGCACGCCGAAGAGATAGCTATGCAAACTATTTTATGACAGAAGGAAAGTTAGATTGGCAGTGGAATAAAATTCACTAATATAATTTAGATACATCTAAGATTTAAAATAAACTTGGAATTTAGCAAATTTTTAATTTTTATGTTTTGGTTTTGTTTAATAAATTACCAATGTATTAAATTTTTGTGTGTGCAAATTTTGTCATTTGTTTGACCATATGTACATATGTTTTATGTGTGTGTATTGTTCTTGTACTTGTCAATTTTCAGATTATTAAAATAAATATGGGTCTAAACGTGATTTTTTACTATTATAAACCCTACCCTGTAAATAACATAGATGTGTGTGTTTGGAGGGGCGGGAAGGTTTGAGGGGTTTGTCATATGCATATCTGTATGTCATCATCATCATCATCATCATTGACAGTTTAAGCCACTGACCAGGTCTGTTTGGAACATAAGTCTCTCCTTTCTCTGAATCTATGGCCTAAAATATTCTTTAAAAAATTGGGAACTGTCAACTTAATATGAATAATTACATACCCTTTTTTATTTTTATAATAAAATATATCCATATTACAATATATTTTTGGTTGTGAAAAAGACAGTGTATTTATTAAAAAGAAAAATCACAGGATACTGGTCAGATATGATCTGAAGTTTAACATTTACCAAGTTATTAAAAACTGTTACTTTCCAAGGTAATAGAAAACCTAAATTAGGTAGGGGGTAAAGAGTCCACTCCAAATAACCATAAAAGTAATACTTTCAAATTTTAAAATGAGATACCAAAAATTAGAGTGGGTGGGGGTGTTAATAGATAACCACATTTTAAGGTGATATAGAATGTAATTAAAATTTGCCGGGACTGTAGTGCTCCAAATAAAATATAAATATTTTTTTGAAATTTTTAATTAGAGGTTTCAAAATGACCCTTAAAAATTCAAACACTACTATAATAATAATGATGCTTAGGTTATATCTTCTTTTTATTCCCTTCTTATTTTGTATAATTTTCTTCTATGACAACGACATGTTTCGGTGATTTTTTTTACCATCTTCAAGTCTTATTTTTTATTAGAGATATTTCATTTTACTTCATAATATTGGAAAGTTTGTGAAATTTCATGGTTTTATACATATAAATAAAACAGTAAAATTTCACAAATGGCCCAATATTATTAAGTAAAATGAAATATCTCTAATAAAAATAAGACTTGAAGATGATGAAAAAATCACCTAAACATGTTGTCGTTTAAAAGAAAATTATATAAAATAAGGAGAAGGGAATAAAAAAAGATATAACCTTACTATCAATTTAGTATTACTCATTACCAAATAAACATGGCCATTGTTTTTAGAAACCACTATAATAGATGTAAATACTTCTTGTATTTTGGAAATGAGGATATCCCAGAGATAAGAACCACTGAGAAGTGAGGTGGGAAATCAACAGCTGGGCAATGTCAAACTTTTCAAATAGTCAGAAAATGTTATTTCTACAAAAGTGCAGTGTACACGGGAGATTAAATCAATAATAGTAATGGCCAAGGCTTCTTTCAACAATAAGAAGATGCCAATGACTAGCAAACATCGACCGTAAGGAAAACGAGAAGACATTTTTTGAAAGTTTTGAGATGTGATGCTGGAGGAGAGTAGTGGATGTACAGGATGACTAATGAAGAGGTTCTAAGAGTTAATGAAAAGTGAACCATTACCCAAGTGATTCTATGAAGAAAGGCTAACTTAGTGGGTAACATTATGAGAAGAAATGGCTTATTAAGTGATGTAGAAGAAGTTAAACGTTAAAGGAAACCATGAAGACCACAAATGCAACTAACTGATGACCTAAAAAAAGGAATATTCTAATAGGAAACTTTGGAGAACTGAATTTGAACAAGGCAATGGACCTGTCGTAAGACAGAACACATTTAACAACGTTGGAAGATTGTAATATTTACATAGGCTACCGAAATAACAAGGAAAGTCTGAAAATATTTTATTTCAAAACAAAGGTCAGTGAATCGGGGTGTGGGAATTGGGGAATGGGAATTTTAAAACCCAACCTATAGAAAATAATTATTTTTAAATAGTAACAGGCAAGACATCAAATATTATGAAAATGAAAGTTATAACTTTAACTTCAAAAGATTTTAACACGTGTTTTATTATTCTCGATTTTGACACTTTACACTTTTCTTCACACAATTTAAACTTACATAGAATATTTACAAATAATTTAAGATTTTTATATTTTTTCCTTTGGGGTAGTTGTATATTATAAACAAATAACTAATTTACTTTATCCTATAGATTCTCTGCGCGAAAAACGGGCATTTAATATTTATTTACTAGCTAAACCTAGCAAAGACTTCAGATACTGTTTGTTCCGTCACAAAAAAATTAATTTTTAAATTGTTTTTAATAAAAAATAAATCGTTTGTTATGAAATTACAACATTACATTATGCAACTCCGGGGTTTAAAATGGCATTGATGCTAAGTATTAAGTGTTTGGGCTAAATATTTAAGTATAACAATTTGTAGGCCTAAAAATGGCAAATACGGATATTGTAAAGAGCATCGGTGTTTTCGAGTGAGAACCGCCGGCCAGTCATGCCTCACTTGCTGACAATACAATTATTATGTTGCCGGTACTAATTACAAGATACACTATTGTATTATTTGTGTTTTAGATAAATATTGTACATACCTCGTTGATTGATAAGAAATAATAGTTTAATCATTTGTATTTTTTTGCATTTGTTTTGTCAAATAATAAAGTATATCGTAAGCTATAACACACATTAAAAATATTAACATTACATTTGTCTAGTATAGAGAGGTACTTACTAAATTTGAATATGTTTTCCTGATGATTGTAACATTTCTTAAAAATCTGTCAGCTATGGGGAACCACATCAATATTGGTTTGTATAACTCGTCGGTTGACATGCCGGATTTAAGCAATTTTCTTATTTTCGCTATTTCTTGAGAATATGTACTTCGGATATTTCTTAATTTGGTTTTGACTTCGTTTATTCCAAATTCGGGAATGTCAAGACACTTTACAATTTCCCCCAGTGCACTCTCCCTCGCATTCCTATCTTTGTACATTTTATGTTTGTAATTCCAAAGGCACTCGTACTTTTCGTAACATTCAACAATTTTAAGAGTGTCGCGCTCAGACCACTTCTTTGTTGCCGCCATTTTGAAACGTCTACTTGCATTAGTAAAGTTGGAAGGTGACCAACTTTTTTAGCTGCAAGTGGACTTGCATGTTAGTAGCTTGCTTGTCTGTTTACACGGTGCAAGTTGTGCGCGCGCAGCCAAATTAGTGGACTTGCATTAGTCAACTAACATCGTGTCAACGGGCCTTTACAAACATGCCAAAACCACTTGCAACATATTTATGGTTTCAAGGACAGACAGCTGGTGACTTGGAGTGAGAAGGGACGAGTTGTCTGCTCTACTCAGACCAGTCCGTTCTGTTTTGGCTATTGCGGGCTTGTATCAGATATATTTTCAAAATCCGGGGGCAAAATATGAAGCACCTCAGCTTGGTTCAATTTTCATGAGTTTCAGATTGAATATTAATGTGAATGAAGTACCATTATAAAGTTAAAAGAAGTCGGCATTAATTGCTTTACTTCCCCCATTTATTACACAAGTTTAAGTATACGAAATCATTAATTAAATATTGAATTTATTTGGCATTTTTTTATGCTATTAGTTGAAGGTTCATTGAAATAATATTTATTTTAATTAATAAACCTCCACAAATACTTCTAATATTCTAAATATAAAATCTTTACATCATTTAGTTTTCCTTAAAATTATTGCACTAGATGCCAAAATTTCAAACTTTGAGTAAACACTGTGCTTAAAATGTACATTTAATCTATATTTTATACACTGATCCCAGTTTGGTTTAAGAAGACCTACTTTTATATATATATATATATATATATATATATATATATATATATATTTTATATATAAAATTATTATATTATTAATTTTGGGCCATACACCCTTAACACGCTCTAATGCTGGCCTGACAAATAATACTATATACATCCATTCAATAAAATAAAAGGACGGAAGGAACAACGTATAACATTGTTTTTAATATTTTAAATAAGGAATCTTTTGACTTAAGGTAGATCACTTACCTTTTATTAAACATATTAATTATCCTTCTAAGAAGTTTGTTGACTCTTCTTTTATTTATTTTTCAATGTCGGCCATGATTTATTTCAACGCATGCGCAGATCTGTCAAACAAGTGAGTGGCGGGTCTCGTGATTGTAAAAGAAGCAAAAGAGGAAAGATGTAAATAACTCCAAACTAGCGCGCTTTTCAATTCTGACAGATAGAAATAAACATTTAATTCTTTTATGAAAAAACATTGTTCACATTCATTGGCATATATTTCAATATTTATATTAAACCTGCATTGTATTTTATTTTTATCTCTAGTCCATAGCCAACATTTTATCCTTTGTTTAAATATATTAGTTTTCTCTTTGGACTTGGAAGTAAAAAAAAAAAGCTTTTTAAATTTGATTTTGGAAGACTCTCTGGGGAAGACTTGGTCTTCTTCACGGTGTTGGTCCAACATGGAGCAAAATCTGTGGAGCTCTTAATTTAATTTATTTTTAAAGTGAATTAATGGTTGTAAAGTAAAGTGCGAGTAGCAAATGGAAAGCTAAGTGTATGTGCAAGAGCTAGACTGTTTATTTTCTTAAGAATTGGGGGCGAGCTAACATTAATAAAGTGAAACAAATTTATGAAGTGGGTGTTGTTTCACCATGGACTTATTCATGGATGAGGTCAAGCCAACTCGTCAACTTTAAAGTCATGTTTTCTTTTATTTTATCAAAATCAGAATTCATGTAAGAACTTTCAGAAAGACTATCTAATTCAGAGAATTAATTAACATTTCATTTTATGTATGAATATTAATTTTATTGATTTTTTTCTCTCTTCTTTTTTGTCTCAACAATACTATTTTATTTCGTCAAATTAGAATTATAACTATCCGGAATTCCATAGGTAGGATTTGGATGTGGTAAAAAAGGAAACAATAATAAATCCACAAAAGTTTCAATAATTGTTATTTTATGCACTTATTTTTATTGTAGTCTAAATTTGCACATTTTATTTCAACAATCCCATTTTATTTAAATTGCTCATGTTTCATTTTAAGTATTCCCCAGTGGACTCGAGTATTGAGAGTCGTCGTGCCACTGTCTGAATTAGCCTAGGTAAATGTATTATGATTATTATTATTATTATTTTCTCCTAGATCCTAGGAGTGGCGCCCAACAATAGCACAATTTTTATACATCTTGACATTAACTGTTATTAAGTAAACATATTTAGAAGACACTGAAAGTATACTAGAAATATTGAAAAATGAAGAAAGCTTTTATTTCATCACAATATTAATAGACTTACATTTATTCATTGTAGAATAATATCGTAACGCAAATAGTTTCGTTGAACAACATTGTTGATATCCTTTTATGTTAACAACCCTTAAAGTCATTTTATCGAGAAAATAAGTCACGTCATTTGTTTTTTAATATTAAAAAAAGTCTGGATACAAATTTTGATCAAAATCTTTATAGCTGATTTTAAAAAAAAACTCTTGTAAATTACACTTAACTTTAGGGTTGAGTAGATAATTCCAAACTCTCCTATTTATAACCTGTTAACTACCCTAGGTATCAGGTTTCAACACTCGGTAAAATGGTTTCGGCTCTAGGCCAAGATACAGACAAGAGAGACAGAATCGAAAAATCCCCTATTTATGTTTCGAAAGCATATAAAACGAAAAGATTAATTGTAATCTCAAGGTCAAAAAAGTACCATTACAATGTTATTCCTTTATGTATATAAGAATAATTTAAAAGTTATACAGTTTAATATTTTTTTAAAAATATTATATTTATATTAATTGTAATTTTCTGTGTCTTCTGAATCTTGTTTACATAACAACAGTTAATGTCAATATGTATACAAAATGTGCTATTTGTTGGGCGCCACTCCTAGGATCTAGGAGAAAAATAGTAATAAATAAAAAAAACTTTACCGCGGCTAATTCAGACAATGGCACGACGACTCAATACTCGAGACCACTGGGGAATACTTAAAATAAAACTTGAGCAATTTAAATAAAAGTGGATTGTTGAAATATAATGTACTAATTTAGACTGCAATAAAAATAAATGTATAAAATAACAATTATTGGAACTTTTGTGGATTTATTACTGTTTCCTTTTTTACCACATCCAAATCCTACCTATGGTATTCCGGATAGTTATAATTCTAATTTGACGAAATAAAATAGTATTGTTGAGACAAAAAAGAAGAAAGAAAAAATCAATAAAATTAATATTTATACATAAAATGAAATGTTAATTAATTCTCTGAATTAGATAGTCTTTCTGAAAGTTTGTTATCCCTCTCACTGGTACTTCAGGGGTAACTGGTGGTTTAGTTGGTCGAAGTCCAGTTTCCGGGCGACCTTGGTTTCCATGCGTCGATCTCGCGGGTCCAGTGGATGTGGGAAGGGAAGGGAGATGGGGGGAGAAAACAGATAGGTCAGAGTCCCGGCAACACGAAGTCGCGGTGGGAGGTAAGGATCTGTCCCGGCAACACAGAGTCGCGGTGGGAGGCAGGATAACCAACCCGGCAACACGGAGTCGCGGTGGGAGGTCGGGGATAGTCGTGGGAGGATAGGGAGTGACGATGAAATGCTCTTTTCAAACGAATAAGAATGGTTTATTATGCTCTTTCACAACAGTGGTTCTCCAGGGTTGGGTCACCACTGAAAAAATAGCTTTTTTTTTTTCGGCTGTTGCCTGACATAGAACATCTGACTTGACAGTTATGCCACGCCAGGTTGTCTATGAAAGGGCTGATTTGTTGTTTGAGTACCGAGTCACTGTCGTGACTCTTAACCTCGTGAATGAAATTAATACCTATGAAATGAAACAGATGAAATGAGGCTGTAAGAGAATTACACGTGTATTAGTAAATTACCCTTTGAGGTGCAATTGTGATTGTGTTGGGTCGTGGGAATTTGGGAGGATTTTCTTTTCTTGGGATGTGGGAAGGTGTGTTTAAGGTATGATGGTGAGTTGTGAGTGATTGCGCTGGGTCTCGGGAATTGGGGAGGATTTTCTTTTCTTGGGATGTGGGGAGGTGTGCTTAAGGTATGATGGTGAGTTGCGAGTGATTGTGCTGGGTCGTGGGAAATTTGGGAGGATTTTCTTTTCTTGGGATGTGGGAAGATGTGTTTAAGGAATGTGGTGAGTTGTGAGTGATTGCGTTGGGTCTCGGGAATTGGGGAGGATTTTCTTTTCTTGGGATGTGGGTAGGTGTGTTTAAGGTATGATGGTGAGTGATTGCACTGGGTCGCGGGAATTGGGGAGGATTTTCTTTTCTTGGGATGTGGGTAGGTGTGTTTAAGGTATGATGGTGATTTGTGGATGATTTAGTGAGTCGATTTCCGAGAAGGGTCGAAAGGTTTAACTTGACTGTAGGGAATAGGTTTGACGCGGATGGTTACATATCCATTCCCCATCTGGGGCCGCCAGTGGCGCCAGCGTTATTCTCTGGCTAGAAGGTTGACCTAGGCGGTTATCCCAGTGGAGTCCGGCGGTGGCAAAGGTTATAAGGAGTTGCTTGTTGGGGTAGGATTTTCTTTTCTTGGGATTAGGAGTGAGGTGGATACATTTCCATTCCCCATCTGGGGCCGCCCCCGGCGCCAGCGTTATTCTCTGGCTAGTAGACAACCTGGGCGGTTATCCCAGTGGCGTCCGGCCGTGACTAAGGTAGTTGTGGCATGAAATGTGCGATTGGTGAAGGTGGTCTAAGTCGGGAGGCTGTTCATCTACGCCAGCCTGGGTCGTTTCCGGTGTTGTGGTTCAGTCGGGTCGTACTGTCCAAGTCCTCTAACTAGTTCGTTCTCGTGTGTTTCAGTCTGTTCGTAGAATTTCTTGTTTCTGTCCTGGTATATTTCTTGTAGTTGGCGGCAGTTTGTCATCGTGTGTATGTCAGCATTACTAGTGTATCTGTCTGCCCCTGTGAGTATCCTTAGTATTTTGTTTTGTACTGTCGGAAGTTTTCGAGTGTGTGATTTGGCGGCATAGCTCCATACTACACAATTATAAAGAATGATAGGTTGAATTATCTGCTTGTATAGTAGTAATTTGGTGGGAATTGAGAGCTGCCCTCCTCTGAACAGTGAGTACAATTGTATGAATCTACCCATTGCTTTTTTTTTGGTCTTATCTATATGGCTCCTCCAGGTGAGTTTCCTATCTATTGTGATCCCAAGGTAATTGACTTCGTCTTGGAGTGGGATCTCTGTGTCAAATAGGGTAAGTGGAGCGGGAAGCGGTTTCCTACCTTTGGCTAAAATTACGGCTGCTGATTTGGTGGGGTTTACTTTAATTCTCCAGTTTGAGAGCCAGTCCTGGAGGAGGAGGAGGTATCGTTGCATAGCCAGTGATGCGTAGTTTATGTTTCTATTAGTTACATAGAGCATGGTGTCGTCAGCGAAAAGTCTAACCTGTGCTTGATCGTGAGTGGGAATGTCTGCTACATAAATGTTGTATAAGTGTGGTGCTAGAGTTGAACCCTGTGGTACCCCTGCTTTAATAGTGTGTGTCTGCGATCTTTGCCGTTCATAACCACCTGGAACGTACGCCGTCTGAGGAAGCTGGCTATCAAGAGGATTAACCATTTGGGGTAATTGAATTTTATTAGTTTCTGTATAAGTCCAAGATGCCAAACCTTGTCAAAAGCTTTTTCTACGTCTAGGAAGATCGCTATTGCGTATTTCTTTTCTCTAAATGCGGCAGTTACGTCTTCTACTATGTTTAATGCTGGGTGTGTGGTGGAATGGTGGCGTCTAAAACCAAATTGAAGGTTTGGGATAACTCCTAGTCTATTGTTTAGTGCTTTTAACCTTTTGAGAATTAGTCTCTCATATACTTTGCTCAGGGTCGCTAGTAGGCTGATAGGTCTTCTGTTCTGAGGGAACATCGGGTCTTTGCCAGGTTTGGGGATTGTTATTACTCTAGCCAGCTTCCAGTCAGTCAGGAAGTAGCAGAGCGTCAGTAGTGCGTTTAGTAGTGTAAGTAGCGCTATTACCGCTCTCTCTGGTATTTGTTTTAATATCTCGTTGGTGATGCGGTCGTGTCCTGGCGCCTTCCTCCTAGGAAGGTACTTTATAGTTGTTTTGAGTTCATCCAGAGTAATTATCTCTGCTCTAGTGTCATTTGGCCCTTCTAGATAGTCCCTGACTGTTCTAGTCGCGTCTCTGGTAAAGTCGTAGTCTTGTGGCTCGTCGTTTGGTTTGAATTGTTTTTTCTAAAACCTCGGCTATGGCTTCAGCCATCTCTGTGCTTTCGTAGACCATGCCGTTTTCCCCGTGAATGGCTGGTACAGTCCTGTTTCTGGTGGCCCCCCTGAGTTGTCGTGTTACTTTCCACAACTTGTCTGTGTCTAGTGCAGCCTCTGTGACGTAAGTGTCCCATCTGTATTTTCTGATGTCTTTGACTCTCCTCCTAACCATTGCTCTGAGTCGGTTGTAGCTTATTCTGTGTTGTGGGGTTCTGTAGGTCTGCCAGTCTCTCCTCGCTTCCCTTTTCCGGGCTATGAGGAAGTCTAAGTCTGGGTGTTGTTGTCGGAGGTCGTGTTGTATAGGGTTCCTGGTGGTATTTATTCTGTAGGCTTCCTGTACTGTGGTCGTGAATAGTCGTAGTGAAGCGTCCGCCTGTTCTACTGTATCTATATTTTGGACATCAGGTATATTATCCTCTAGTGTCCTCCTAAACTCGTCCCAGTTACAAGTTTCTATTGTTTGTTTGAGTCCCCTTATCAATAGGTTGGTGTTAGTTTTAACTTCACACAATATAGGATTGTGGTCAGAATCCAGTTCATTTAGTACCGTCATGTCCTCCGTGGTTACACCAATGTTGGTCAATGCCACGTCAATGACGTCTGGTCTGTTTAGATAGTTCGAAGGATAAAATGTGGGCTCGTCTGGGGCAACAACTACATAGTCGTGTGCGTCGGCGTGATCTGCTAAAATTCGTCCGTTCCCGGTGGTTAGTCGGCTGTTCCAAATGGTGTTTTTTGAATTAAGATCGCCCGCCAAAAACAGTTTGTTGAAGTCTATGATCACGTCTAGGTCTTGTGGTAGTAGCGTCTTAGTCGGGGGTTTGTATATGGCCGCGAATCGGACACTCCCGCCGCTGGTGTTTACATTTATTGCGGTAGCTTCTAAATTTTGGAGATTTTGTAATTAATGAGGGTAATGAGGTAGGTGGTTTTTTATAAGGATGGCTGTACCCCCTCCCTGGCCTTGGTTTCTATCGTTTCTATATATATTGTAGCCAAATAGAGAGATATTTTTTTCTGGCTTTAAATGAGTCTCATTTATTAGGGCGATATCAATAGAGTAAGTTTTAAGTACATCTTCTAGTTCCTTTGCTTGCGTGAGTATTCCATTCGCGTTCCATATAAAAACCCAAAGTATGTCTTTAGTCGCCGTCTCGTTTGCGTTAGTCATAGTCGGTCGAGAAGTATTCAGTCACTCCCTCCAGTAATATCATCAACTTTTCAGTCTTGTCGGTCGCCTCTCTGAGTCTAGTGAGGTATGGTTTGAAGTGTGCCAGTATCTTGAATATGTTTAGGTCCTTGAGTAGGTTGATGAAATCCTTTATGTCTGAGAGTGGGGAAGTGGAGTTTTCTTGTTTGGGGCGTCTGTTGCGTCCCATCGTGACATCGGTATAGGTACGGTAAATTGTTGCGGCCTCTGCTGTTTGTTTAGCTGATGGGCCGGGGGTTGGTTGAAAGGTCGGGGGGACGTTTTGACGGGTGCGTGGGATAGGAGGGTAATTTTCTGTCGTAGGTGGGGGCGCCATCTTGGTGGGTCGAGTCTGTTGTGTGTTCAGTTTGTTAGTCCTGGCTTCCAACAGTTGCACATATACAGGGCATTTACTGTAGTTGGCCGTGTGTGGGCCTTTGCAATTGATGCATCTGGCCGGTGTTGTGTTGTCCTTTTTGGAGCAGTTGGGGGTGAGGTGTGCTCCGAGACACTTCACGCATCTGGGCATGTTTGAACAATTGTTCTTTGTATGTCCATGTCGTTGACACTTGTGACATTGCACAATCGTGTTTCTGGGAGGGATGTAGTGTTCTACTCTAACTTTCGTCTGGTTGAGGTATTTAACCCCGAAGATGGTGGTGTGGGCTTCTGTCTTTTTTAGTGTGATCAAGAATGTGGGAAGAAGTGTCACAATCTGTGTGGTATTTGTCCCTTCTGCCTTCCTGCTAAATTGTCGCACGTCCGTCACTGCGTATCCTAAATCTAGCAGTTCTGTTTTGATGTCTGTTGGGTCCATATTTGGCGGCAGCCCCTTTATGACTACCTTCAACGGCTTGTCTCGAGGAAGTGAGTATGTGTAGAACTCCTGGTTTATTTCTTTCAGGAGGGTTTGAATGAGTTGGAAGTCGTGTGCTGAGGTAGTTTGGATCTTCAGTCCATCTTTAATGTAGCTCACGGCCGTGGGGGTTTCAGTGTTTTTTGCTATCTCTGTAATTTTCTTGTAGTTGTGGATCCCTACTGTGACGATTGGAGGAAGTCTCTCCTTCTTGTTGGTGTCTGCCTGTGTTGAGGGTGTGGCGTTGTTTGTTTTGGTCTCGGTGTTGAGGGGTTCGTATTTATTGTCGACAGTCGTGATGGTTTTTTTGGCTTGCGCCGTGTCTGTGTTCTTGCATTTCCTCTTTCTCCTGAGTTTATCTACAAGCATGAATGAGCCGTTTCCGTCATGGTCGGTTTCCATGTCCGATGAGTCAAGGTTAGTTTCAGAGTTGGAGAAGTTTGGGTTTCTGTTGGTCCGTGGTATGATAAATACTGGTCCGGTTTCAGTTGGTTTTGTGGCGGCCATTTCGCTCGGCCCTGAAAAGGGCAGGCTAGTGGCCAGTGTGGGAGGACTAATGTGCCCTCCTCTGTGCAGTGGTGGTGGGCTTGTTATGTTGAGTGGTGTCCCGAGAACAGACACCGACTGCGAGGTATTGTTTCGCAGCCGGCCCCGCTGAAAAAATAGCTAGACACAGACACAGACAAAAGGCATGCTCCGATGCTTCCAGAAGGGGAGCACGAGAGCAAGTTCCAACACGTACCGACCAATTGGTCACACCGTGTGGTTCGCAAAAATTTAAAAACGGGTTGTCGCGTTTCGCGAAGTTCTGAAACAAAGAAACAGAAATTACATAATATTAGTAATATTGGGGTAAAAAAGGGGGGTAAGAAATTGAGAAACCGACTAAGGTTTTTTTTTTTAGAGTTACGTGCGGAGACACTACTCTATGGGGGCTGGGTGAGAGCCTCCCAAACCACTGTTGACACATCTCGCTTATCCGAGCAGGGCTTTGGGACGTCGATGGCACCCACCAGGGTCGATGACGTAGTTCCCAAGCCCCTGGATAAGAGGATTGGTGGCACCGGGAAGTCTAGCGTAGAAAGACTGCGCCAGTTTCCGGAAGTGGTCCTTGATGGTAGGCATATCCAGGTCACGATGAAGAGTCTCATTCCGGACATACCAAGGTGCGCCCACAATGATCCTCAGACATACGCTCTGGAACGCCTGCATCCTCCTCATATACGTGTCCGCCAGGTGACCCCAAGCGGGACACGCATAGTCGAGGATCGGCCTGAGCAGCTGCTTGTACAGCGTCAGACCGTTCCTTGTAGACAGGGCGCTACGCCTGTTAAGCAGTGGGCCTAGGACTCCCAGGCTTTGCCTCGCCTTGTTGAGTCTCTCGTTACAGTGTCGTCTCCAGGTCAGTTTTGTGTCCAGCGTAAGTCCCAGGTACTTAGCACTGTCCGCCCATCTGATCTGTTCTCCGAACAGCCGGAGTGGAGCCGGCCTGTAGTACTTTCTTTTCCATGTGAAGAGCATTGCAGTGCTCTTCTCCACGTTAATACTTGTTCTCCAGGTTGTCAGGTGCGTCTGGAGTCGCCTCTCCACCAGCTGCCCTCGCCACGACTCCGCTACTAGAGCCGTGTCGTCCGCATACAGAGCCAACTCGGTGCCTGGGGATTTTGGAATGTCGTTCACATAGAGACTGAAGAGCAGCGGGCCCACCATGGAACCCTGCGGCACTCCAGCCTGGATGCTTCTGACTTGGGAGGTGGCGTTCCCAAAGGTAGTGGAAAAGGTGCGATGGGAAAGATAAGATTGAACAACCTTAACTAGGTAGAAGGGCAGGTTCAGGGAGAGGAGTTTGAAGAGGAGACCCTCGTGCCAAACACGGTCGAAGGCCTTTGCCACGTCAAGAAAGACAGCACCAGTCAGCCTGTTGATGTTGAAGTTCCTCGTAACCTGTTCCACGAGCCGGAAAAGTTGATGAGACGTAGCGTGTCCCGCCCGAAAGCCGAACTGCTCGTCCACCAAGATGCCCCCTCGCGAACATGTCGGGTCAGTCTCGTCATTATTAGTCTCTCGAACAACTTGCCCAGACAGTCGAGCAAGCTGATCGGTCGGTAGGACGAAGCTAGGGCCGGGTCCTTACCCGGTTTATGAAAGCAGAGGACGTTGGCATGCTTCCAGAGCTCGGGGAAGTGACTCAGGAACAGGACGGCGTTGAATAACTCCACAAGGAAGTTAATCGCCTCCAAGGGCAGCTTTCTGAGGACCGCGTTACTGGTACCGTCGGATGCTGGGGCCTTGTTTTGTCTTAGAGCGGCTATCGCCCGTGACATTTCTGACACCTCCGTGGGTTCGGGTTCATCCAAGGGTCTGTACGAGACCACACTGATGACCTGCGCCACGTGCGCAACGTGCACCGGGTCTGACGGGTTGTCAGTCGGTACAAATTGCGCCTCTAAGTGCTCAGCGAGAGCATCGGCCTTCTCCTGGTCGGAGTTGGCCACCCCGTTGCGACTCACAATAGGCGGCCTTGGTGCGGGGACCCGCATCAAGTTCCTCGTCATTTGCCACAAGGACCTGTCCTGCACGCACAGGCTCTCAATCTTGTCCTCCCAAACACTGTTCCGATATTCTCGGACCATCTCCCGAACCGCATGGACTTTGCGGCTCCAGTTGGCCTTGTCTACCGGGTCCCTCGAGATTTGCCAAGCCTTCCTCAGCCGATTTTTCTCCGGACGTACCTGAGGATAGGATCGGGTAAAGAAGCCTGTGGCGCCCTCTTAGGACGGTGCCTCGGCGTCGAAGCTTCGAGCGACCCCTTGATGGCGGAAGTTATGAACTCCGCACCGCGATCGATTTCTGCTGCTGTTCGAAAGGTAGGGGTGGGTCCCAACCTCTCTCTCAACACATTCGTAAACCTGTCCCAGTCAGTGCGCTTTAGGTCGGGTTTTTCGGGGGGGTCTATGAAGGACACCGCGCGTCCCAGGTTCACGAGAACGGGGTTGTGATCCGAGTCTAGCTCAGCTAGAGACTTCAGCACTAACCGCCTTCTGATCCCTCTGGAGACAACGAAGTCTAGGACGTCCGGGAGATAGCCGGGATTGAAAGGGAAGTGGGTAGGGGTCGGAGGCCCGGCAGCCACCAGGCCGTGTAGATCTATGACGTCGCGGAGCAATCCGCCGCGAGCGCACATAATCCTAGAGCCCCATGAAGGGTGCTTAGCGTTGAAGTCACCACCGATTAAAACAGGCGTGGTACCTCGAAGCAGCACCTCCATGTCAGCCCTCGTAGCCTGGTCGAACCGGTGGTAGGGAGGGAAGTAGATGGAAATGAGACGCACTGGGCCAGTCGAGGTCACCAGTTGGATAGCCGTTGCTTCCATGTGTTGGAGGGGAGGAAGTGAGACGACGTGTTGGTCAAGGCCCCTTCGGACCAGAACCGCCGTCCCACCCTTTCCCACATCCCCCGCTCGGTCACTACGATGGCAGATAAACTCTGCTAACGAGAACCTCATTGCGGAGCGCAAGTGGGTTTCTCCCAGCAGCATTACATCGACACGATGCTTTGCCAAGAAACTTTCAAGCTCAGCCTTCTTCCCCGCGACTCCGTTGGCGTTCCAGAGTGCGACCGTGAGCTCCTTCAGCACTGGTGGTCCTCTATTCGGGTGCACTGCCATGAGAGACCAGGTAGAGGATGATGTGCTCCATGACCAGGTGGCCACGGTTACTCCTCGGAGACTCCTGGACCTTCCTCAAGAGACTCGATGAAAAGTCCCATGGGTCCAGTCCCGGAATACCCTTGAGTAGCTCAATGCAATTTTTGAGCTTTGCAGCATCATCCTCGGGTGTGGGGTTTACAGGGGTGACAAGGGTGGAAGTTGGGAGTGGAAGGAAAGGGTTGGAAGGGTGTAGGATGGCAGTGTGGGTTGGGATAGGGAGAGGAGCGGTCTCGGTTGGGCCCTCGACCAAAGGGGTAGAACTGGATTCCACCAGTACAGGTTTGGTGGCTTCGGCAGGTGCCTCGGCCTGGGGTGGAGGGGTATCTCTCTTCGACAGCACACTGGCGAACGATTGTACCAGTGGCTTTGGTGTTGGAGCTGGAGTCACTTTCGCCCTCCGTCCCGCAACGTGCCCCGAGGGCTTCTGGCCTTCACTTAGACCATCCGTCCTCCCTTCTTGAGGCTTGGAGACACGCACATTCCCTGCCGCCCGCAAGGACTTGTACGTGGGACAGCCCCGCCACGCCGAGGAATGAGCTCCTGAGCAGTGCAGGCACTTCGGGGGAGATCGTCTCTCCTCCGGGCACCCGCCCCTCTCGTGGTCACCACCACAGAACCCACACCTAGGGTTAGCGCGGCAATCCCTACGCACATGACCAAACCGGAAACAGTTCTTGCACTGAACCGGGCCGCCTGGAGACTTGTACTTCTCCACCCCGACGCGGAGCCCGCACAGGACTGATATGGAATACAGCCTTGCGGTGTGCTCTCCGGGCGTCAGAGAGACAACGAAGTTCGGCAACCGCTGCCTTTCTCCGGTCTTCTGATCCCGCTTCCATTGGGAGAGCATCTGTGTGACGGATTTCACGGGGAAACCCATCTCCACTAGCTCCTCCTGGATGTCGTCGGGGTTTGTCCGTGTCAGGAGTCCCTTCACCACGACCCTGACCAGTCGCTCCCGTCCCAGCTCGTAGGACCAATGCTGGATCCCCAAGCTCGGCAAGAACTTCTGGAGGGCGCGGTAATCCTCCTCCGACCCGCACTGGAGGCGCACTCGGTCCCCCGGCTGCCTGACCGCCTCCACAGGCTCTCGAACCTTGGATCGGATGGCCCTCGCCAACTTGGAGTAGCCCTCCACATCACACAATATGATGGGAGGGATCTTCCCCTTCGTTTTGCCAGCCGGCCCAGAGCCACTAGTACCAGGCTGGGGTGAGACACGGCTTGCGTTGTTACCCGCAGGTTTCCGCCGCTTCCCACCTTTACCCAGCGCTGGCGCACCCTGGCCCGGGCCACCGCTGGCCTCGCTCTCATCACCAGAGCTGCCGCCTAAATTGTTAGGGTTGCCCCCCAGCAGCTTCCTGGTGTTGCCGGCCTTCCCCCTTCGGCGGGGTCTTACGGCCCGAAATCCTTCAGACTCATCATCGGACCCTTGGCTCGACTCGTCACGCATCAACGGGAGTTCTGGTCCTGAAGACAGTCCTTCCACGTCCACGGACTCGCACGAGCTGTCAACACGCGCGAAGCGTGCGACCCGGTCTTCCGAATCTGAAGAAAATTCAGCCGGGCGTTTCACACCTACCGACACCCCTTGGCGGGAGGTGCCGGAGTTGACGCGGGTTTTTGAGACCCTTGCGTTAGCGCTTGCAGCGGTCTTTACTGGCGGAGGACGGCTAGGCTCCCCCTGGTCAGGGCTTGCGTTGGCACCGTTAGGTTTCCACCCATCGTGCTGGCGGTAGCTTTCGCCATCCTCCCCGGTTTGCGGGCTGTCGGCCCTAAAAAGGGCCTCCAGCACTTTTTGGCCATCAGTGGCACGCCCACCTCCTGTAGTCGTAGGGGCCCCGCTGGGCTCGCCCCCATCGGCATTACTGCCGACGCTTTAAAGGGGGCCAGCACTGTCCTTCAAGCTGAGGCCCGAGGGTGCAGTGCCGGAAGCCCCGGCGGATCTGCCAGCGGCACGCGCGCCTCCGGTAGCTGGAGGGGCCCCGCTGGCTTCACCTTGGCCATTTGCGCCCACCTCGCCGGTAGTTGGCGAGGTCACGCTGGCCGAGTTGTTGGCCCTGAAAAGGGCCGAAACTTCACCCGAGGGTGACACCGACTGGGTGTGGCTACCGGCACGCTCACCTCCAGTAATTTGAGGGGCCCCGCTACCTCCACCCGCTTGGCTGTGGACTGCGCCCACCTCCCCGGTAAATTGGGGGGTCACGCCAGCCTTGTTGGCCCTAGAAAGGGCCGATTTGTCACCCGGGGGCGACTCTAGCTTACCTCGGCCAGCGGCACGCTCGGCTCCGGGAATTGGAGCGGCCCCGCTGACTTCGGCAGCTACCTCAGGCTTGTTGCCCCTCGAAGGGGCAGCTGCCTCTAAAGCTCCCGCCTTCGGGCTTGTGGCGGACCACTTGCCACCCGGCACGAGCTCCTTCCTGACCGGAGGAGCCTTCAGTCCCCGCGAGCGGAGACTTCCAACTTCCCCAGAAAGGACGGGCAGCACAAGCCTGCCGTTGACGGCGGATCCCCCGCCGCTCGCCGCCAACTTCTTCTTGCCCGGGGTCGGTCGCTTCCCGGGCCCGGGTTTTTCCTCGCCTCATCCGGCGGTCTTCTCCCGATCCCGACGCCAACACCTTTCTTCACCTTCAACGCAGGCTCCATCCGAAGACACGATCCGTAGAATAGCAGACGCCAAAGATGCTCAGAAATCCAGGAACACGTAAGGAAGGCAGGACGACACCTTGCACTAGCAGATCTGCTAAATCAATAATACTGACCAGGGCAGATGGACTGGGAGCACTATTCATTGTTCTCCCAAAATGCAGTTGAAGGTCCGGTATTTCAAAGGCCATCAGGGCAGCAATTTGCAGGTGGACTGGCATCCTGGCTCCTGGAAATAATAGAGCACCGTCAATGATATCCTTAATAAGGTGTGTGGGGTAAACAACACAAGTACTTTGCCTCACTCACCTGATTATGCAAGTTGGGCTGCAGAGTTCGCTAAAACCAGGATGAGCTTTCTGGTATGGGAACTCTGTATCGTGGCTTGAAAAAAAAAATAGCCTTTCGGCTGTTGCCCGACATAGAACATCTGACTTGACAGTTATGCCACGCCAGGTTGTCTATGAAAGGGCTGATTTGTTGTTTGAATACCGAGTCACTGTCGTGACTCTTAACCTCGTGAATGAAATTAATACCTATGAAATGAAACAGATGAAATGAGGCTGTAAGAGAATTACACTTGGATTAGTAAATTACCCTTTGAGGTGCAATTTGTGATGTGTTGGGTCGTGGGACTTTGGGAGGATTTTCTTTTCTTGGGATGTGGGAAGGTGTGTTTAAGGTATGATGGTGAGTTGTGAGTGATTGCGCTGGGTCTCGGGAATTGGGGAGGATTTTCTTTTCTTAGGATGTGGGGAGGTGTGCTTAAGGTATGATGGTGAGTTGTGAGTGATTGTGCTGGGTCGTGGGAAATTGGGAGGATTTTCTTTTCTTGGGATGTGGGAAGGTGTGTTTAAGGAATGTGGTGAGTTGTGAGTGTTTGCGTTGGGTCGCGGGAATTGGGGAGGATTTTCTTTTCTTGGGATGTGGGTAGGTGTCTTTAAGGTATGATGGTGAGTGATTGCGCTGGGTCGCGGGAATTGGGGTGGGATTTTCTTTTCTTGGGATGTGGGTAGGTGTGTTTAAGGTATGATGGTGATTTGTGGATGATTTAGTGAGTCGATTTCCGGGAAGGGTCGAAAGGTTTAACTTGACTGTAGGGAATAGGTTTGACGCGGATGGTTACATATCCATTCCCCATCTGGGGCCGCCAGTGGCGCCAGCGTTATTCTCTGGCTAGAAGGTTGACCTAGGCGGTTATCCCAGTGGAGTCCGGCGGTGGCAAAGGTTATACGGAGTTGCTTGTTGGGGTAGGATTTTCTTTTCTTGGGATTAGGATTGAGGTGGATACATTTCCATTCCCCATCTGGGGCCGCCCCGGCGCCAGCGTTATTCTCTGGCTAGTAGACAACCTAGGCGGTTATCCCAGTGGCGTCCGGCCGTGACTAAGGTTTTCGTTGTATGGAATGAGCGAATTGTGTATGAAGGTCGGGGTAAGGCTAGGATTAAGGATGGGTTGGTGAGGTGGTCGGCGGCCTTGCTGTCGCTTGGCGTAGTTGATTGTCAAGTGAATTGGGGATAAAAATATATTTATTATTATTTTTTTTCTACTAGGAATGTTACATCTAGGTATTTTTTTTTTTCTACTAGGATTGCTCCTAGGGATTTTTTGTTTTTTTTTATATTTTTGGATTTTTTTTTTTAATTATTATTATTATCTATATTTAGTTTTAGTTTTAAAGTATAATTAATAGCTCAACTACGCCAGCCTGGGTCGTTTGTAGTGTCTCTGTTCAGCAGGGTCGTATCGTCCTAGGTCCCTAACTATCTCGTTGGAGTGTGTGTCTGTGTGCTCGTACAGTCTCTTGTTTCGGTCTTTGTATATCTCCTGTAGCTGTCTGCAGTTGGTCATCGTGTGTATGTCTGTTATTCTAGTGCGCCATGGTGCCCCAGTGATTGTTCTTAGAATCTTGTTTTGCGTTATTTGAAGTTTCTTAGTGTGGATCTTGGGTCCGTAACTCCATGCTGGGCAGTTATATAGTATAATTGGCTGTATCGCGGATTTGAATAGAATTGTTTTTGTGTGTATTGTTAGTTCCCTGCCCTTGAGTAGTGGATATAATTTTACGAATCTGCCTGTTGTTTTCTGATTTGTGTCTTCAATATGTTTCCTCCAGGTTAGTCTTGAATCTATTGTGATACCTAAATATTTAGTTTCTTTTTTTACGGGTATTTCCGTGTCAAAAAGTGTGAGTGGGGCTGGTAGATGTTGGTTTCTACGGCTTATGATTAGTGCTGCGGATTTGGCAGCGTTGACCTTAATCCGCCAGTTTGTGAGCCAGTTTTGTAAATTTACTAAGTATCTTTGCATTGCCAGACTGGCATAGTTAATGTTTTTATTGATTATGTAGATCATGGTATCGTCTGCGAATAGTCTAACTTTGGTTTGCCCTTGGGTGGGCATGTCTGAGATGTATATGTTGTACAAGTGTGGTGATAGTGTCGATCCCTGGGGCACCCGGCCTTTATGTCGTGTGTGTTAGATTTTGAACCCTCCATCGTTACCTGAAACCTTCTCCGCGCAAGAAAACTGGCAACAGTGTGAATGAGCCATTGGGGTATCCAAGTTTTATTAATTTTTGTAGTAGGCCGATGTGCCAAACTTTGTCAAATGCTTTTTCTACATCTAGGAATACTGCTATTGTGAACTTTTTCTGTGTGAAAGCTTCTGTTGCGTCCTCTATTAGATTTAGGACTGGATAGATGGTGGAGTGTTTTTCCCTGAAGCCGAATTGGAGATTTGGTATGATACTTCTTGTTTCGCTAAAGTGGTTCAGTCTTTTTAGGATTAATTTTTCGAACAATTTGCTAAGGGAGGTGAGAAGACTAATTGGCCGTCTGTTTTGAGGAAACATTGGGTCCTTTCCAGGTTTGGGGAGGGTTATTACTCTCGCCAGTTTCCACGCGTCCGGGAAGTGACAGAGTGTGAGGAGGGCATTGAATATGTGTAATAGTATCAGTGTGGCTTTGGGGGAAACTGTTTGATTGTTTCGTTTAAAAGTCGGTCGTGGCCTGGCGCTTTATTATTTGGGAGGTATTTTATTGTGAATTTTAATTCTTCTAGTGTTATTGGGTCTGCCTGTGATGTTATGGGTCTATTTAGGTATGTTCTAACTGATCTTTTGGCGTCCCTAACAAAAGCGGGGTTTTGGGGGTTGTCATTGGGGTGAATTGTTTCTCAAGCGTCACGGCTATGGCTTCTGCTTTCTCAGAGCTTGTGTAAGCCATGCCGTTCTCGCCGTGTATAGCTGGGACTGATTTTTTTTTTGTCTGATTTTAGTTGTTTAGTTATTTTCCAGATTTTGCTGGAATCTAGTGCGGCGTCTGTGACGTAGTTGTTCCAACTGTTTATTTTGATTTGTTTGACTTTAAGCCTTACTTGTGCCCTGAGTCTGTTGTAAGTTGTTCTATCTTGTGGGGTTCTATCCCTTTGCCACACTCTCCTCGCCTCTCTTTTCTGAGCTATCAGAAAGTCGAGGTCCGGGTTCTGGGGTCTTAGGTCATTTTAACTGTTTCTAAGGTTGTGTTGAGTCTGTAGGCCTCCTGTACAGTGTTGGTAAATAGTTGCAGTGTGGCGTCTGCTTCCTCTGTTGTTATGTGGATGAGTTCGGGTAGTGATTGATTTAGAGATATTTTAAAACCCTCCCAGTCACTTGTGGATCTTAATTGTTTAAGCCCTTTTATTTCAATTTATGTGTTTGTAGTAATCTCGCACACCATAGGGTTGTGGTCGGAGTCCAGCTCCTTTAGAACTGACAGCTCCTCCGACGACACCCCCATGTTGGTCAAGACCACATCTATTACATCGGGTCTTTGTAGGGGGTTTGAGGGTAAAAAGTGGGTTCGCCAGGCCCTATTACTATGTAGTTGTTCCTATCTGCGTGGTCATTGAGTGTCCTACCGTCCCTAGTGGTCAGTCTGCTATTCCAGTTTGGATGTTTGCTATTTAAGTCCCCTGCTAAAAATATTTTGTCCGCGTCGATTATTGTGTCTAAGTCTTGTTGCTGTAAGGTCTTAGTCGGTGGCTTATATATGGCCGCGAAAAGGATACTCCCGCTATTTGTGTTTACTTGGACTGCTGTTGCTTCTAGATTTTATAGATTTTGATAGTTGTGGCTGTAGTGTTGTAGGTTGTTTTTGATAAAAACCGCAGTTCCCCCTCCCCTTCCGTTGGGTCGGTCGTTTCTGTATATATCATATCCGAAGAAGTGAATATTTTTGTTTGGTTGTAGGTGTGTCTCATTTATTAAAGCTATATCTATCCCGTAGGTTTTGAATAGTTCCTCTAGTTCTTTGGCTTGCGTGAGTATCCCGTTCGCGTTCCATATAATAACCCGTAGTATGTCTTCAGTCCAAGTCTTTGGTCCGTTAGTCATCCTGCTTTGAAAAATAGTCAGTCACACTTTCTATCAAAATGAACATTTTCTCTGTTGAGTTTGTGCATTGCCCTAGCCTAGCTAGGTAAGGTTTAAAATGTGATATGATTTTAAATATATTAAGTTCTTTTAGTAGGCCTAAAAGTTCTTTTATGTCAGAGAATATTGAGTTCTCTTGTTGGGGTGGTTGTGTGCGGGCCTTCTGTCCTTGGACTGCAGCCGCGTAGCTTCGGTGAATGCCAGCCGCTGTGGGGTTGCCATTCTGTGTGGGTGGTGGGGGGCCACGAGCCTCCTCTGTGTTTGATTGGTTTTGTCTGGGTCTCAATTGGGGGAAGCTGCTTGTTGATGTCTGCTGTGTTGGAGCGTGTTGTATTTTTGGGCTTGTGGTTTGTTTGTTCTCGTGTGTGGTTTTTCTCTTCTCGAGTAATTCCACGTAGATGGGACACTTGCTGTAGTTAGCCGTGTGGCTACCTCTACAGTTGATGCATCGGGCGGGGGTGGTTTTCTTTTTTGGGACAGTCTTTAGTCTCGTGCATGTTTGTGCACTTGACGCATCTGGGATGTTTTGACAATTATTTTTTGTGTGGCCGAATCTTTGGCATCTGTGGCATTGGGCTATTGTGTTTGCTGGTGGGATGTATGGGACTATTTTGACTCTTGTGTGATTTAGGTATTCAATTTTGTAGATGTCGGATGTCTGTGCGTTCTTTGCTATGGTTACTTGAAATGTTGGGAGTGGTATGATTGTTTGTGTGGAGTTGTCGGCCTGTGATTTTTTGGAGAATTGTCTAACGTCGGTGACGGGGTATCCTAGCCCCTTGAGTTCGTCTAGGATGTCCTCCGTGGCCATATTGGGGGGGAACCCCTTGATGACCACTTTGGTCGGTTTGTCTCTCGGCAAGGTGTAAGTATGAAATTCCTGTTTCATGTCCTTGAGCAGGTGTTGAATCAGGTCGTAGTCTTGTCTGCTTGTGGTGTGTATCTTAAGCCCGTTTGTCACGTAAGTTATTTTGATGTCATTCCCCATTTCTTTGGCTAGTTTTGTTATTTTATTGTAGTTAGCTGTGCCCAGAGTAACTATTGGTGGGTATCGTTTGGTGACTGTCTGTGATTGTCCTGGTGTGGTTTGTTGGGTTGTTTCGTCTTGTGTGGTGGGCTGGTCTGCGACCCTTTTCAGGGCCTCAAACTTGTTTGTGAGCGTCAGTGATTTTTTTGTCTGAGTGGTTTGTCGGAGTTTGCATTTTCGCTTACGTCCGAGTTTTTCTGTCAGTGTGAATGTACCCTGACCGTCAGTGTCTGCTTCCATGTCAGACCCTTCCGTGGATGAGTATGACATATTATCAGATTCTGCTTGTTTGGGGGTGGCCATTTCGCTTTGCCCTGAAAAGGGCAGGCTAGTGGACGTGTTGGAGGGGCTAATTTGCCCCCCTCTGTGCAGTGTGGGAGGGCTTGTTATGTTGGGTGGTGTACCTGAGGACGGACTCCGGCTGCGAGGTATTGCTTCGCAGCCGGTTGCGCTTTACGGACGCTGTGGTTTAGTTGTCACCGTTAGGTATCCACCACTGCCAACCACCGCTAGTCCGTATCTCGGTTTTAGTCAAGTGTGAGTGACTATTTTTGGGTTTCCCCGCAGGGTGTAGTTTGTTGGTCTCTCAGCTTCTTGGTTGGGGTTGGAGTCAGCCGCGGCAGCAAAACAGTCGACCTCCTCGGAGTAAGATCGGTCTTCTCCGATCTCGATGATGGATGTCGCTGAAAGAAAGAAGGCTGACTGAACAGTGAGGTACATCAAGTTCTTATATGAATTCTGATTTTTAATAAAAGAAAAGAAAATATTACTTTAAAGTTGACGAGTTGGCTTGACCTCATCCATGAATTAGTCCATGTTGAAACAACACCAACTTCAGAAATTTGTTTCACTTTATTAATGTTAACTCGCCCACAATTCTTAAGAAAATAAATAGTCTAGCTCTTGCACATACACTTAGCTTTCCATTTGCTACTCGCACTTTACTTTACAATCATTAATTCACTTTAAAAATAAATTAAATTAAGAGCTCCACAGATTTTGCTCCATGTTGGACCAACACCGTGAAGAAGACCAAATCTTCCCCAGAGAGTCTTCCAAAATCAAATTTAAAAAGCTTTTTTTTTTACTTCCAGTCCAAAGAGAAAACTAATATATATATATATATACAAAGGATAAAATGTTGGCTATGGACTAGAGATAAAAATAAAATACAATGCAGGTTTAATATAAATATTGAAATATATGCCAATGAATGTGAACAATGTTTTTTCATAAAAGAATTAAATGTTTATTTCTATCTGTCAGAATTGAAAAGCGCGCTAGTTTGGAGTTATTTACATCTTGCCTTGTTTCCTTTTTTTCTTCTTCTTTTACAATCACGAGACTCACCACTCACTTGGTTGACATATCTGCGCATGCGTTAAAATAAATTATGGCCGACGTTGAATAAATAAGAGTCAAACAAACTTCTTAGAAGGATAATTAATATGTTTAATAAAAGGCATATGTTCTTCCTTAAGTCAAAATTCCTTATTTAAATTATTAAACCAAAGTTATACGTTGTTCCTTCTGTCCTTTTACTTTATTGAATGGATGTATATAGTATTATTTGTCAGGCCGGTAATACAGCGGCCGAACTTTGAAGTGCTTAATTTCAAACGAAAATAAATTGGAAACTATTCACAAAAATTAGAAAAATATAAGGAAATACATGGTAGGGTGGCAAATAACGTCACAGCTTTCACGCCCATTTTTTCCATGCATCACACATAATAGCTTATTTTAGAATCCATCTCGTTTTAATAAATACCTCATAAACTGAAGGGATTAAAACACGAGTACATTAATTTGGCAAAATAAGTATCTACTAGGTGACTTAAAATAAAGTTGTATCAATTATTTGGTTGATTATTAAGTTAATGCTAATAATGGCTGGTAGATTACACATAAATCTATCACTATTCATATAAAACAAACACACTAAACCTGTAATCCTTGTAGTTGTAATGATGACCAGGTATTGGCAATTTAGACTTCCAGGAAAGTACTGTTTCAGTGAACCTTACTCAACTTCATTATAAAGAACCAATATAATAAATAGGGAGCCGTGTTTTATATTCCTACAAAAAGTACGTGTTTTTAACAAGGAATACCTTGAATAGATGGCAGAGTATTTTGGGTGATTATATCACTTATTGTATTTTTATTCTTTTATACAAAATGTCGTGAACAATATTATATTACAGTATTGCGTGTAATATTGGCGTTTACATTCTTTATAAATCATAGCTTCATTTATCATTATCATATTCTTTCGTTTATTTAAATCAAGAAATGAATAGAATTTGTTGCCAAGAAACATGATATACGATGTATGTATTTTAATAGTGGTTTCCTAGATACATCTTATTGTTGTGTTTTATTTATCTAGTTCAAATGTTTATTTTTCATATCGATGGTGTCAAGCTAAAAGGGAATAAACAACATTTTTTAAATTGTTCAGTAGGAGCTTTAAATGTATTTATTTAATACTGATTCTTTCAATTCTTAAAGTGATTGGTTCTTCTTAAAGCTTAAACTTTTTTATTCAAGAAAAAATATAATAAGAATAGTTGAATTTAATAAAAAAAATTGATTTAAATTAAATAATAATAGTGATACGTTGGTTATTCCCTTTTAGCAAGTCATGTCATAGGTATTATAATGGTTATTACCCACGTTCACACAGTTATTCCCTTTTAGCTTACTATAATTTTGCTATTACATTCTGTCATAACTTACTTTATCTTAAACTTCAGTACTGGAACTTCAACAATCAACTGTTCTTCAAATTTTGCAAGAGGCCTAGGCTATTACTGTTCATGATGGTGAAAAAAAACACTCAACTTATTTAAAATAAAATACTCTATAAAAAAATTAAAACACTGAATTTTGTTACTATTTACACAAACAAGATAATAAAAGTTATTCAATATCTTGCTCACTCTCCCTATTTTGATCTCCATCTTCCTCGTCAGTATCCATCAACACATCGAGAACTGTAGGTCTGTT
>JBCFYV010003119.1:0-32208 GCA_039000515.1 Timema cristinae
CAATTTCTTGAAAAAATATGATTGTGGAAATAGTTAATGTTTCTAGAAAAGGCTGTACACCGAGGGGAAATGTTTTGCCTATAAATTGAACCCCCAACCTCCCCATCCCGCATTGTTTAAGTGGGGATTTCCAAGTAAACCCTCCCCCATCACTCCCAACAAACAAAGCCTGAAGGTCTGGCACCGGTAACAAAGAGAAGAGAGAGAGAGAGAGAGAGAGAGAGAGAGAGTGAGTGGTGAGTAAGAAAAATCTTTTTATCCTAGCCTGCATTTCCCTCAGCAAGAAATTAGGTGAAATTGTCATTTTCCCTTTTTGGAAACTATCAAAAATAAAATATCCAAAAAAACCCTTTTAAATTGAGTGTTTTTTAAAAAATTAAAAAAAAAAAAACTTTTTATATCAAAATTAAAAAATAAATAAAAAAAAGGGGTTCAATAACAAATAAACATTTTAAAATTCCTATACTATTTATATATTAAAGGCTTCCACAATTTAGAAACTTTATGAAAAAGAAAAAAAATATAAATTATTTAAAAAATTAAATAATAAGTATTGTACACTCTGTTTATGCTAGAGATAAAAACCCAACATTGCATGGTTCCCACTAGGGCTTGGCAAGGGGTTTCCCCCAATTTTTTTTCGCTTGTGTCCCCCTTTGGGCACACATTTTAAAAATTTGTTTCCTTATTTTAAAAAGGTGAAATATATTTTTAATTCAAAAAGCGTAAGTTCCCAAAAAAAACTAAACATTAATTAATTTAACAATAATATTAAAAATATTAATTTTGGAAATTGAAATTTTTTTCTTGAGGTAAATTAGAAACTTAAATAAACCCCTTTTGTCTTACACTGCTGCAATGTGACTAGCCCTTTCCCGACAATTTTAAATATTTTTGCGTCCCCCCAAACCTCCAAAAGTACCCCCTTTGGAGACAGTGGTGTCTATGTAAAAAGGGTATATACTGAAATTTACCCAGAAAGATTGTTAAAAATAATACTCAATACTTGTGTGTATTTTTTACTCTTAACGGATTTTTTTTAAAATGTAGCATTGGATTATTCATGACTATTAATTTTCCCTATCAAAAAAATAAAACTTTTTGGAATATAAAGTGTTAGGAAAATACAAAACAAAAAAAACAAATTCACAAAGAGAAGTACAACTGTCACCCAAAAAGGGCGATACAGTGTTTTTTTCTTGAATATAATTTTTAATTACCGAACAGACCACTTCTTTACATTAGGGACATTTTTTCATCCCCCTCATTTATCATTATCACCAATAATCCAAAGGCATTCATCAAAAACGTGGTGATCTCCTGGGGAGCCGGTATTTTTCCCAATCAAACCTGTATTTTGCGCTCACAATAATGAGAACAAATAATTTTTTTTTCTTTAAAAAATGCGGGGAACAGGAAATTTACGAAAAAATGACACAAAAATTTTTTTGTTTTAATTAAATATTCAATTGAGAACATTTCATGCTTTCATTTGAGTAAAATTTGACCCTTTTAAGTCCAATTGAAATTTACCTCCCTGTTTTTTGGGGGCACCAAAAATTTTCCCCATTCATAATCTTGTCCAAAAAACAAATACCAAGGGGACACATTCCAGGGAAGAAATTAAACGTTGATTTTTCAACGAGTAATGTCATATTACATAGGAACATGAATAAAAGTGTGTTAATAAAACATTGTTTTATATAGGAACTGTTTTAGGTAAAATGATGGCATTCCCAGATGGTTGAAAATGCATTTGCTTGGGAGACTGACTATACATAGAGATAGCACGCTTTAAAATCAACACTTTTGATTCCGGGGTTTATAAAGTTTTAGAAAAAATTTTATTTTGGTGTCAGTAGGGGGAAATTTTTAATTTTTCGTTTTCTTGAAATATTTCCTTGTGTAATGTTTTTTATAGTATTTTTTTTTGAGTTGCGCTGCAGAAAGTGAATTGTTTAATTTGATAATGTTTTTTAAAGCACTATTTCAAAAAAATAAATCTTTAAAATTCGGCTTGGGGCCAAAATTTATTTAGATTTTTTGATTAGATTGAATTGGGCTGATAACAGAAATAAAATAATAAAATTTTCACCGCTCAAACCGTTCGAGTTTTACGCTTTTAATACTAATTCGCTAATGGATTAGGAAAAGGGAAGGTTGAAAAAGAGAAGGAACCGCATTTGCGTGGGGGGAGAGTGGACAAAAAATTTAGGGGAAAAAAAAAACCCCTTCACCCGACCGAAACGAACCCCATCTCCCCTCCCCCCACAGTCGAGCTCAACACCCAAGCGGTTAAACTACCCACCCAGGCGGGTAAAAAGAAAATATTTTCATATAATACAATAAAAAATAAATTCATACAAAAATAAAAAAAATAAATTTTAATCATTTCGGGCCCGTTTTTTTCATCTGATACCCTGAGTTTTTTAGCAAGCAAAATATGTAAAACCGTACCCGGCATTTTTTCCCCCAATTAGAAAACACTCAATAGTAGGGATCAACACAAAAAATATTGTCCATGTAGCTGACGTGAGTTTTGGCCCACTTGTGTTTTATTTGTTAAAGGGGGATTGGGATAAGAACTTTCACGGGAGCGCAACAACTCCGCTACTTGAAAATACTTTATGTAACCACTATAATATCTTTAAAAACAATTTTTTGATTAGTCATGACTTTTGATATTATTGCACAGTTTTGCAAAACCTTTGTTTAGTATACCATGCTAGTTCTCAATTTAATTTCGATTATTTTCATAGATAAAAGGGCCCCCCATAAAATTTCAAGGAAGGCTTTGAACACCACTGATTGTAAAACTAAGTGCATTTGGTCACAAACTATCTTCCAAAAAAGACACGCTCGGGAAAAATTATTTTCATAAAATAGTGATATCAATTTAGTGACCTGTGCATGCCCTACGCCCCTTGCCATCACAGCATAGTGATTGATTATATTTAATTTTGTTTAAAACATAAAAATGAAGTTGTACACAATTTTTTAGTTTATTACACTTTTTTAAAATTATAAAATTGACATTAAATATACAGTTGTTATTTGTTTTAAGTAAGACGAGAAGAGCAAGATATGCAAGAGCTTGCAACAGATTGAGAAAGAATTTTTATTTTTCTGTGATATTACAATTTTTTCTGTGTTATTACATGTTTTGTTGAGCACAAGCCACTCCACCCCCTATAATGACCATCCCTTTCTTTTTAGTCCCTTTTCATAACCAAAAGGAAATCCTGGGAACCTGTGTAAGGCTACTTTCCCATTGGGTAAAAGGGAGCCAACTCACTCGATTTTCAAATAGAAAAAGCAGGGTTTTTTTTAAAAAAAAGAAAGATTTAAAACTATTATATTGAATTTTCTTCAGAAAACCATGGTAATCCCCGGTGAGTATTAAAAGGGAAAAATTTTCATACAATTCAAAGAAAAAAAACTCTTTATCCAGACTTTTTGAAAAAATGAGAGGCCAGAAAAGTATATTACAATAGTTTTTGTAAGTTTAATAAAAAGCATTTTTTATATCACTACTGGGCAACTACAAAAAACTTTTACTATAGTCTAATGTTTGTTAGACCCAAATTTCTCTTTGAAAATTGAATTTTTAATATAAGAACGAGAAGGGGTAAAATACACTTAAAAAATAGGACACATCCTAATATTTTTTCGTATAGTCTAATTTAATTTAAAAAAAAATCATAGCTATCAAAAACTATTCTTTGTAATCTTTTCCAAAAAAAACCAAAATAGTAGTGCGACCCTCCCGTTTGAATGATTTGGGGAACGATTTTTTGTTTGAGGACCAACGTCGGTTGGACTATGGAAAACGATATAGTCTTCCTTTTGTTTGCGCCAGGAATGGTCTCGTTTGCGCCAGCGAGAAAACGCCGCCATTGCTTGTTTTCTTTGGATAGGATAAAGGGCCATTCAAGGGTAGTTAACCGTTTTCTGATGTAATCCAGATTCGGTGGGGGAATGCGCATTCTCCCTTACGACATTGTTGCTCTTGCATATATATAGATAGAGACGGACAGGGCATTTTACTCATGCGCTCCTCCAAAATGGAGATTTTTAGAGATTGATTATCGACTTAGAAAAAAAGGAGCCTTTCGCCCGTCTAAATTCACGTATGCAAGCCCCGCTTTCATTATTCCCGCAAGGGCAAGGGGCATCGCATCATTGTTGACTACAGGATAACTTAATAAGAACTTGTTTTCGATCCTTATCCGATGCTTGCCTAGGGTAGGCATTCCAACACTGGTAAAGTCACGGTATTTACAGTTCATTCGATCTTAACGTAGCTTCCTCCAATGCGAGCTCTCAGAGCCATCCAAGAAATTTCTACCGCCTTGTAACTCGTGGCAGGTTTATGAATTTAACCGCTTCCCGTTAGGCCTCGCTCCACCGTCTCGCCGCCGTGGGGACAAGACGCTCTACGCTAGCTGTGTCTTCTTATATTCTTGCCCGACTTAATATTTAAATTTTGTTTTACATTATCTCGATGATATTTGCATTATAGTAATCACTTCAGACCATTTGGCGTCACGTATGAAACTTGTGTTGACGTCTGCGCTCTGCTGGACTTCCTGTTATTCCTGAAAAGGTTCATGGGCTAAAGGAGTCTTTTGTTTTTCCCCCCCGTATTGGGACTATGTTATTTCCCGGGGAAAATTTGCCGTTGACCCTGAGCGAGTCAGGCCTATTCTTCTGACTTCCCTACCCGAAGAAGAATGGAATTTAAGAAACTTCTAAGGTTTTTGGGGATGTGCGCTTATTACGCCAGGTTATCCTCTTTCTCTGAGTTAGCTTACCATAGACTAAACAGCCTTAAGAAAAAGGGGAGCTGTATTTGCGTGGGGTCTGGGAACAAAATGAGGCCTTTCTCGCCCTCAAACGGCACCTGTCTCTCCGGCGGTATTGCGGCATGCCGACTTCTCCATCCCCTTTTATTTAACATGTTGATGCTGTCGTCCAATTGCCCTCGCGCGGTGCTTTCGCAGCGAACCCCTGATGGATGTAGGCCGGGTAGCGTTCCGCCAGCAAGACTTAAATGTGCTGAGAAAAAGTACAAGTACGTACGAAACGGAATGCCTAGGTTGTGTTTTTCTTCGCAGTAGAAAGTTCTCAGCACTACCTAGAGCGTAGAAGAATAGTTTGACCTGTATACAGGACAACTGGCGCTTGACCTGGCTATGGAACCACCCCACAGTTGGGTAAAATAGGCCGCTGGATCTGGAGGCTTGTAGGTTGGACTTCACTACCCATCATCGTCGCGGGTAAAGAGAATGTTGTAGCTGATGCGTTGTCGCGGATAGGCAGAGGATATTGACCCTGTAGGAGATGAGCGGAGGCGGGGAACGCTAGGCGTGATTATACACCATCCCAGAATCTTTTATTTTCAATTGGTGCTCAATCAGGCCGAGGATGAATTACTTTGTAAACAGCTCGTAGATAGGATTTATGACTGGGGAAGTAGGTTTGGAACTATCGCCTGCGCAAGGGTTCTTAGTGACTAATATTAAGGGGAGACCCAAAATACTATATTCCCGAGAAGCTCAGGCTATGCTCTTAAGTACTTCCACGATTATGTTTTGGGTGGGCATTTGTGGGGTGCTTCAAAACTGAGAAGAAAGTTTCCAAAGAGTTTTTATTGGGCCAACTGCCCAAGGCGTAAGGGAATGGGTGCGCAAGTGTGAGGCCTGCCAAGGGCCAAACCTCACAAAACTCGAATTTGGTTTTTAATTCTGCTGACGTTGCCACACGCCCCTGGGAGAAAGTTTTTGTTGACTATGTTGGGCCCTTACGCGTTCCCCTGGCAACAAGTCTTATTTTGGTATAGTGCTGGATGCATTTTCTAAATTTGTGGTGTTAATTCCCCTTACGGAAATGAAGGCCTCTAGACTGTTGAATGCCTTATCTAGGCGGCGTGTGGGGCGTTCTTGGAACCCTAGGTTGTGGTTTGTGACAATGGCCCCTGTTTCCGTTCCAAGGCTTTCAAAGACATGTGCTTCTCGTGGCAGGTCGTCAAAAACACGTGACACCATGCCAATACTACCCCTCCCCAACCACGTTGGAGCGTTTTAATAGGAATTTAAATGTGGCGCTAACTATTT
This sequence comes from Timema cristinae, assembly GCA_039000515.1. NCBI lineage: Eukaryota > Metazoa > Arthropoda > Insecta > Phasmatodea > Timematidae > Timema > Timema cristinae. The sequence continues at coordinate 6,117 of JBCFYV010003119.1, forward strand.
TCACACCGGACCACTCTCATTGGGAACATGGACTCGACTTTCGAACGTCCGCGTTTCACTTGGTCCACGAGTCTGTCGGAGCACTCCTGCCTCGGTCTTCTTGAATAGGAGTGTAAACTCCCTCTTAACTTACGTGGATGTGACGCTATTATCTGACGCCCAATGGACCGCCCCTTTGAGAGAAGTGTGAACTCGCCTATAAAAATTGTTAAAGTATTGAGGAAAGTAAGCTGCTACTTACAATCGGGGGCGTGTTCCCCGTCCGAGAGAGGAATGTGGGTGACAAAAGTAGTTGTAATGCTTCCTTGAGCTCGGCGAATTGGACAAGACGTCGGCTAAGCTGCATTCAATGGAGGGGCCATGGGCACATCGACAAGTTCCTAACGCCGTCTCAGTCTACTAGTGGACATTGTGGACCTTCAGTTAACCCGCCGCGCCATCGTTTAGCCACCTCAAGGCGGTTGAGTAGTTGAGTTCCACGTCCTGGTTCAAGAAGGGCAGGAGTGTTATTGCGTTAAAGTATTATTTATGTGTATATGGAGTAAAAATTTAGGAATTCTATCATAGGTTATATAAATTATATAGTGTAAAAGTTTAGGATTTATCGTAGGTTATGTTATTTGTTTATATTGGACATGATTCAAATCAGAGGGGTAGGCACTTACCCGAATTCTTATGTATATCTAATGGTTAGTGACTTATGTTTGAGTGTTCGCTCTGGGAAACTTGAAGAATCCATACGCGTGTGTGCGCGCGTACTATATGAAAAAGGAAGATGATGCAGTGCTTGCCCTTGTAGAACACTCTTGTTCATTGTTCGTGGTCTTACTTGGAGGATTGCCTCATGTGGTTGCGCACTAAGAGCGTGATGAACTGGATTAGATGGACTGCGCCTGACCATCAGCCGTGGTCAGAGCATTGTTATTTATAAGGACTGTACACTTATATTATTTTTTTGTAACTGTAGTTTATTTGTTCTCAGAGAGGTCTTCACCTTCCCTCCTCTCCTTTTGGTTCGGGGCGAAGATATCGAAGCGTCTGCTACAGAGACGGAGGGTGGCTGGGCCGACTGATATGTGGGGTTTACGAGTCTCAGCTTCAATGGGTCGTCAGAAGAAGGAGAGCGAGAGCGTCAGTGCCGTGCGTGTAGTACTCCGGCCGGTGAGATTACTCCAGATCTGTCAGAGCGCCACTACGGGTGGGCTTACTACTTGACCATGAGGCCGGCTATTATCAAGGACCTGTCATGAGGGTTCGTTTGTGGATCATCTTCCATTGTAGCACTAAACGGCAGGGAAGGTACCGCCCTGGCCGGTTAGCCTACTGCTGAGGAACCATACTTTTTGCATCCGTCGTGGGTGGAGGGATGGTAACAACTTCATTGCTAACAACACTCGCAACTCGACAGCAGAAAGGGGGCCAGCGATTGTAACGCTTACATGGTAACAACACTCGCCAACTGGACAGCCACTTGAAGTCAACACAGCGGGCACTAGCTTGTACGGCGACTACGCTTCGCCCAAATACATGACTGGACTGAAGGCGTGTCCGCGCTCTGCCCGGCAACGACGGCTCGAACCACGTGTTCTCGGCCAGCAGAGAAGATGGATAGAAGATTCCGTTCCGTTCGCCGAGCTTCGAGAAGGTGCTAGGGTCGTTGATATGAGTCTCGGAACTCTCTCCCACCTTGTTTGTAATGTTTCTCCAACCTTCTTTCTTCGATCCGCCCCCTTCTCTGAGAATTATTATTTCGTATAAATACTAGCGGTTCCGGGATCTCAGGTGACTTACTACCCACCGGCTCGACGGATAAGAGGTCGAGGGCAGCGACTGTGGTTTCGGGGGATATTACCTTCCTACCTAATTACTGTTTCGGCGTCATGGGGGAAACTCTTTTTAAATTTACTATTTGGACTTTGTTATTAACTTATGTTTATTTGAATATTGACTATGCTACGCGACTTGTATCGCTTGCTGGGAGTTTAGACGTTCGCTATCGCCACCGTTATTTACAAGGGTTGGGCCTATTCAAATGTATTCATACATTTGCAATATAGCTTTTAAACTGAGATTGTCAGGTCCATGGGTTCGAAAACCGGACTTATGTTATTTTCAAGTTATAGCTGTTTCTGGAACTCATCTTTGTTTCGCCAAGTTAAACGCTAGGGTTGTTAAGTTATTATTACTTGCTGGCCTTTGTTTAATTGCTATGACGTCACGTTTGCTACGGGTGTCTGTAGAAAGATATATATTTTACTAGGGTGGATAACTTAACGCTAGAGTAACCAGTTTGGAATGATCAATTTAACGAGTAACCAAGACCATGTCACTGAGCATCCCGGACCGTTACCTTTGATGGATTTAATGTAACGTGATTTGTTTTGAGGTAGGTAAGTTTATGTTTACTTGATGTAATGATTTTAGCAGTGGACGGAAAAGCGCGCTTCACGCGGTGTTGTTGTTTTGCTCAGGCTTGTTATTGTTTTTTTGACTAAATAAAATTTGTTATGTTCATTCAGGTAAACTCTTTACCTAATTTTACTGCCTCTCTCTACCTTTATCAGATATTAAGGGGGGGGTTGCAAATGGCTTAGCAGAGCAGAGATTCTCACAGGAGAGACACGATCTAAGAGTCGGGTGTGCAATAGTAATATATTGATAGTGATGGGGAGCCAAAGCTTCTAAATTAACGGCCGGGTCACTGAAATTGATTTTCCCCTCACGTTTATGGGGTGTTATATGCTAATCACCTAAAATAACACTTTATAAGAAATACCTACTTAATCCAGTAAGCTTACTGCTGAACGTACCATAAAAGTTATAAGCTTAAATCCTAAACAAAATAATTATTTAAAGTTGTGGTAACTTCCACATGTGAGAAGATTCCTCGGCAGTGGTTGAAAATGTTGAGGTTGATGTGCTCCAAACAAAAAGCTATCTTCGAAAGCTTTTGGTAGAAATCTCCGTAGAAAATGTCACATAAATAACTTGTAGTACGAATTATTTGTTCTTGGATTTGACAAACCAATGGCACTATGCAGGCGTGATTACAATTGTTTTTGGTATGAAATAACAATGCCACATAAGCAGCAGTGATAAGAATTGTGTTGTTGGATATGATCTACAAATATTATTTACATTATAACACCTAATAGCCTGGTTTTAGAACATTGACATTTCACTCATTGTAATAAAATTAGGTGGGCCCTATGATGTTTTCTCCAATTATCTACTTTTATTTAGAGACTGGTTTTGGCTTCAAATGGGGTTAACGTCATTAGGTGTGGTAAACTGTTGTCTCTATAGCCTAGCACATCAGGTATTCATCAACTATACTACAGATTCATTATTGGGTGATTTGAAATTAAAACATTATAAAAAAATGGATTGAAAAATTTTATTAATCTCCACGCGTGCTTCTTCACCCCCCTTTACCTTCCCCCAGTCCCTTTTCCCCTCCCCCCATGTTTTCCCTCTCTACCCTTTACCCCTTACCCTTTTCATATCCTTTTTCCCTACTCTCTTCCCCTTTTTTTCCCCCCTTGTTTTTAAAACCCCCCCTAATAGACCTTCCCCCCCAAGTTTTCCTCTTCCCCCATTTCCCCCCTCAATGCCCTTCCTTTCCCCCCAAAAACCCCCAAAAATTTTGCCCTACAAAAAGGGTTTTTTAAATTTACCCCTTTTTTTAACGTCAACAGGGGGGGAAAACCAAATTTTTCCAAAAGGGGCCAAACCCCCATACCCTTCTACCCCCCCCCCCCCGAACCCCCCCCACATTACTTTAAAAGGGGGGGTTTTTTAAAACCCCAAAAAAAGGAGGCACTGTGGTTTACTTCACCTCCCCTTTTTTATCCATCAGCTATGTCGGGGGGTTTTTAAACACAACGAAAAAATTTCCCGATACAATTCCCCCCAGCCCAAAAAACCCCCCCAAACAAATTTTTCCGGGGAATCCATTAAAAAACAAAGGTTTTTCCCCTCGTCTCCCAATCTTTCTCCAAAAAAAAAAACCCTTTAATTTTAAAAATGGAAAAAAATCCTTTACACTCTCAGTAAAACGTTATTTTTAGAAAGTGTGTATGCCGTGAAAATATAAAAAAAATTTTATTGTAGGCCCAAATTTATGTCCGTACATGAAATATGATAAAAAAGTCTTTTTAAGTTAATTTTTTTAAAAAAACGATTAAATTCGAAAAATTGATTAATTTGGTGAAGAGTGTTGCGTCGGTTTAAATATTCTAAAATTTCTTTTTAAAAGTATGGTAAGGATTTAGGAATTTAACAAAAAATTAGGGGGGGTCCCTTAAGATATTTCCGGGGGAAAAGTTCCGCTTTTCTTCAAGGACAAAAGTGAAAGGTTTTAAAAAGTATAAAATTTTAAAAGGTAAAGAATAATAGTATTTATTTTATCGCATTTGTATACTTTTTTACAAAAAGTTTAGCTAGGGGATTTTTGTTGATTTTCCATTTTGAACCGAGGTGATAACTTTTTTATGTTGTAATTAAAATGTTGTTTAAAAATGCTGTTTAAATATTATCCCATAGTATTGGGGTTTATGATCAAAAATATTTTTAAAAATTTTTTTTTAAAAGTATGAATGATTGTATGCTCTCCAATAACTATGATCAAATTTATTATACGAATCGACCAAGGGGAAAAAAGAACGTATGTCTATAGTTATGGTATTTTTAATCTTTTTTGATATATGGTGTGTCCAAAAAATATGTATTTGTCTTTAAAAATGAATTTCTCAATTTTTTTTAAATTTTAATGCTTTGGGATGATTACTGAAAAAACTATTCAATTATGCTTTTTCGACTGTTGTAAATGTGAATGGGGTTTAAAATATAGTTTTGAGAATAAGGTAAAAGGGGGGTTTAAAAGGGAATAAAGAAAGAGTTTCATTTTTTTAAAACAAAAAGAGTCTCCTAGGCGAGTTTACTCATAAAAATCTCAGGGTGGTAGGCTTCCAATGAAGGGACTTAATCATGCCTATCGAAAACCCCCCCCAAATGGAAGGAGTGTTGGAAAAAAAATGGTTGGGGGGAGTAGGGTGTTTGGGTTTTTGGGATGGTTTTGGGGGGGGGGAAAGCCCCCCCGGGCCGGGGGGAGGGGGGGGAAAACACCCTTATGGGTGATGGAATTAAGGGGTGGGGTAGGTGGGGGGGCAAAGTTGTGTTGATTAGGGGGAATTTACCATTTTTGGGGGTTGGGGTGTTGGGGTGTGGGGGTGAGAGGGGGGGTTGGGGGGAAATGGGGTTTTTTTTGTGAGGGTTGGCTGATTGGATGGGGGATACATTCTTCTTATTCAGTAGGAATTTTTGGGGTTTTAATTCTTTTTGGGGGGTTTGGAAATACAGTGTATCTTAACGGGGATTAGCAAAAAACATTTTTTTTTGGGGGGGTTTTTGGACTGAAAAGGGAAAATTTTCAGGGGGGGGTTTAAAGTTTTGGGTGTCACCTGATAAAAGAGTAGGCTTTTTTGGGGTATCGGGGTTTGTGAGGAATTGAAGTTTTCGCTTTATGAAACCCCCATCTTTTACCCCCCAAAAAAGGAAGGGAAACCCCCTTTTTAATTTCTGTAATTGTTGGTGGTTTGGGGGGGAAAAAGAAGATGGGAAGGAAATAGGGCAGAAGATGATTGTTCACAAAATAGGTTGTGAAAATAGAAACCTTACTTCCAAAAAGGGAGGTTAAAAAAAATAAAAAAATTCACTATTCTTGGGGAAATTCCCTTTTTTTGTTCGGGGTTTATGTTGGGAAAAAAAAGTGGAGGAGCTAGGAAAAAAAAATTTGGGTTTAAAAAGGGGTAAGAGAATGGGAAAAAAAGGGGGGGGGAGGAGGGACGTTGGCAATGAGAGAGGGGGGAAGGGGGCGGGGGAATGGTGGAAGGTGCTAAAGTTAGGGTGGGGGACGAGAAAATGTCGGGGGGAAGGGGGGAAAAGGGGATAAAAAGGGGGAAGGGGGAATATAAAAAATGATAAAAGGGTTTTTGGTGTGGCGGGGAAAAAAGGGGAGGGGGGGAAGGGAAGTGATGGAGGAAGGGTATGTTGAAAGAGGTGGAAATAATTTTGGGGAAACGAGACAGCCATCTTTTGAGCAAGCTAAAATTTTATCCTTATGGGGGGGTATTTAAAATGATATGTTGGGTTTTTGGTTGGGCTAAAATTATTTTGGGGTTTGTTTTTTTTAAAAAGGGGATGGGGCCCCCTCCCCCCCTTTGGATATTGTAATGCAATGTAGCAGTGCCCTCCCCCCTTAAAGGGAAAACATGAGCAAGGTAGGCATTTCCACCCCCTTTGAGATGAAAAGTAATGCAAGTTTGCAGTCCCATCCATCTTGAAAAAGGGGGAACCCAATGCAAGGTACAGTGACCCCCCCCCTCTTGAGATTTTTAAACGGATGTCAGCTGCAGTGCCCCCCCACATCTCGTAGGTAATCAGAGAAAAAGGTAGCATCCCAAATTAAAACTTTTGGGGGGTTAGTGTTTTTGATGGTCTTGGGGTCAAAATTTTTCCCCCAGAAATCCATATACGTAATACCCCACTTTTTTAATGAGGTCGAGTATTGTCCCTAAGTTAGTTGTCGTTATTATTATTTTTTTATTTTTATTTTTTAAAATTATATGGAAACTTTGTTTTTTACCATAAATAAAAAATGGAAAAAAGTAAGAAATAAGTTTAAATATTATAATAAAGTGTGTGTTTTTATTTTTTTCTTTAAATTGTTAATTTTAATTTTTTTACATTTAAACCCCTTATGCTTGAAGTGAAAAAAAACAGAATTTGCTTATACTAACCCTTTTTTTTAGTTTTTCCCCAATTTTATGTAAAAAAAATTTTTGAATTTACTATTCCTGGGAAAATTTAAGGTTTTAAAACGGACCTTGTATTTTCTAAGTTATGTATTTTGAAAAAACAGTAGTTTGATGGGTTTTTTAAAATTTGCTTGGTTTTTTTTTTAGTTTAGTAGGGCATGCAGTTTTTGGGGATTTGGGGCCGTCTTGGGGTTTTTTATGCAAGTTCGACTAAAGACATACTTTTGTCCGGGAAAGACTAACCGGCACAAATAATATTTATCCCCCCATTAAAAACGGAGGGGGAGGTTTTTTCCCTACCCGACAATGATCACGCCAAAATCAACAACACGTCAAAAAAACATCGAACTCTGTGTGAGAAAGTGACAGTTTTAAGCGCTCTATTTCTTTTTTGAACTGATAAAAATCAAAAGCGGGTGATGCGAAAAAAAACTGTTAGAAAAAAAAGGGTCTTGTTCCCCTGGCCCAAAATGATCCCGCCCCCTTTATGGTTTTCCCCCTCCCAAAAAAACGTATGCCACGCTTGGGTAATATAGATTCATGTTGGATTATAGTGACCCATTAGATGTAATTCTCCCTTCCCTTTTTTCCTCCCCCGAGAAAAATCAGATAAAATTTTTGTTTTGCTAAGGAATAAAATCTTTATCCCCGATAGCGTTGGGGTCAACTTTTGGGGCCCGGACTAATAGAACGTAAGTTCCCCAGATTTCGGAAATTAATCTTAGACCACGTCATTATAATATTCAGGTTGGGGTTTTTTTTTGGTGTTTTCTTTTTGAATATTAAAAAAGGGTTGGTTTTTTTGGGGCAAAGGGGCCCCCGGGAAAAAATTTTTAAAGCAATTTTAGTTTTATTGTTTATATGGAAAAAACAGATAGCGATTTGTCAGTGGCTGTAAAAACCGGTTGTTTTATTTCAATCTTGGGGGTTTTGTAAAAAATTTGGGGTTTGGGGGTTTAAAGGGGTTTTTTTATTAAAATTTTAAAAACCCCTTTTTTTTTTCTCTCGTCTTAGGCATTTTTGCATATTTGTTTGTTTTTTAAACGGCAAAAAATAAAAATTTTAAAATTTTCTTTTTTCCCATGTTTCTTTACTGTGGTTTAATGAGGTGTAAAGATAAATCTATCAAAAAAGAACCTAAGGGAAAATGTTAAAGGTTTCAGGCGTTTGCGAGCTAACGCTGTAAATGGGGTTTTTTGGGGAAAAAAACTAATTTTTATATTTTGCGGGTAGCTAGCGTGGGTTAAATTTACCTATTTTGCATTGTAAAAAAGTTTTAGACGGGGGTGTGGTGTTTATATTCCCTTTTTGCCCCCTCTTAGACATTGTTATGTTTTTTGAATAGGAGGAAATTTGGGGATCTCCCCGTTTTTTTGAGTATGTTTAATATATGGTTCCATGGGAAATTCCACTTTAATAAAAATTTGGGTTGGGCAATGTTTGTTACCTGCACTTCGTTTTTTTATACATAATTTTATTTACTGAATTTTCCCCGGGATAGTTTTATACTTCCCCAGGTGAGACAGGGGATAAATTGGGTTTTTTAGCGAATACCCCAAAAAAAAACCCCCCTTTTGGGGTTTTTCTTCATTTTTGAAAAAAATGGCGACTGGGTGTTTTGGTGCTTAGTTTGGGATTTTGATGGTACTGCAAAAAAACTGTACCCACACACCCGGTATGTTGCTTTCAGCGTTAAGAATAGGCAATTAAAAAAATTAGTTGGTTTTTTGAAATAAAATTTTGTTTTTTTGATTCTGATTTTTTCCCCTTTTTTCACAACAAAAAAAACCCCGAGAGGAAAATTGTCGTCCGACAGTGGGGGGAAAAATTTTTACTGTTTTTTTTTGGGCCCTTTCCCCAGGTAAATTTTAAATTTTTGATCAGTTTTTAAAAAGGGGGGCCCCTACTTTTTAAAAAAAAAAAAATAAATTTTATTTTGGGTTTAAAGATAAAGTTTTGGGAAAAAATATGGTAACGGGCAAAAAAACTTTTTCGAAAAATTTGGTTTTGTTTCAAGACACATAAAATTTAAAATTTAAAATTTTTTGAATTTTTTAATACGGGTTTTTCAGGGGGGAGTCGCTAAGGGATGTAGGCGTTCATCGAAGTCCCCTTTCCCAAACCCCTTGCATTTTGAAATGAATACCCAAAAATTTTAAAACGAAAAAAGATCAATTTCCGTCCCCCCCTTAAAAATGAACGAGGCGAGCCCTTTTTTGGGAGACTTTTTTTTCACATGCCTACGTAATGAAGCCTTGGGACTGCCCCCTATTAAAAATTAAAAAACCTTACCATCTTTGAGATGTTTTAAATTTGGGAAAAGGCTTACCCCAGCATTAGTACAAAATACCCCGCGTTTGGCAGCGGGAAAAATTTTCAAAAAAGGATCAGCAGAATGCCCGGCAGTATTCACGATGCCAGAATTGGAGAAAGTTTCTCTGTAAAAATTATAGGGGGTTTTTTTGTTTTTGGGGGTTTTGGGCTATGGCATTTTCAGAAAACTAAGAAAGAACAAGATATTTTTTTTAATTTAAAACCCCCCAAAATGAAAGAGGGGTTGTTGAACGAGTTTTGGACGGTCAAAAAACGTTTTTCCAATAGGGTGAACGTGTTCGGTTTTTAAACAGTCCCAAAGGTCAATGCCCCCAAAAGAACTTAGACGCCCTTTTTGGGGACAAAAATGAAGAAGAAAAATTTAAAAACTATGACGTCATGTTAAAAAACGGAAATTTCCCCACAAAGCGAGGAGAACTTAAAGCAATCAAAAAAAAAAAAGGTTGGCTGTAAACAGAATATGAATTTTTAACCCATTAACTGTAAAACATTGTAATTTTTTCGAAAAAATTTAAAAAAATTTTTTTATTATTTAAAAAACCCCTAAAAAAATAATAAAAATTTTTTTAAAAAATTTTTTAAAATTATAATACAAAAAAAAAATAAATAAATAAAAAAAAAGCCCACTCAAAACTCCAATGCCACGTAGACCACGAAAAACCCCCTTTGACCCCTTTATATACACATACACACGAAACTTTAAAAAAAACGTTTTTTAATATAGTTTTTTTTTTAATTTTAAAAAGTTTTAAAAGGAAGGGGGTTTGGGTAAAATTTTTATTTTAAATTTTTCCCTTAAATACCACAGTCACCCAAAAACCCCCCCACAGTACTTGGGTTTTTTTTTAACCAACATTAAATCATTAGTCTTTTTTGTATTGTAATTTATCTCAAGCGATTGTTTTTTTTAATTGAAGCTTTCCTTTTCAATTTGAATTTTTTTTCAGTTGGAATGCTGAAGAAGAATAGTCATTGCAATTCAAGGACAGAAAAAAATTTTTTTTTTTTTTTACTTTTTAACGACAAGTATTTTTTTGGGTTTTTTTTTTTTTTACCTATTTTGCCTTCAGCACTTACCATTAAATTTGGCCCTTCTTTGTTTTTAGGTTGGTTTGGTTGTAAAGTCGTTTTTCCCCTTCTTTTACACATGCCGATTTGGGGAAAAGGGACTTTAATAAATAAGGATTTACCCTTTTTTTTCATAAAAACCAACAAGTTTTTTCCCAAAAACTTTTATTTTAAAAATTTTTTTTTCCCTTTGCTTTTAGACAGTTTTGTTTTTTTCAATCCCCTTTTATTTTTTTTTTAGTAGTTTATTTTTACCGGCAACGTGTTTTCCTTTTTCCCCATATTTTTACTTTAAATCTCCCCCTCAATTTATACTTGGGGGGTTTTTTTTTTTTGCACCATTGATGGTATTTTAGGGGTTTTTTTAAAAAATTTTAAAAGTTTGCCAACTATTTTCTAGCAACTTTTCTTTTTCCCCTTGGTCAATTTTCGTTTCTTCTAAAGACAGACCCAATTTAAAAGGTTACTCGGCCCAAAACAACGGAAAAAATATCAATTAATACAACAAGAGGGGGTAAATGACAGTGGTATTTTTCCCCCCTTTAGCAGAACGCGACGTGCGTCATCTTTTAATTTAGGGGGTAGTTCGACTATGCGGTTTGGGAAAATCTAGACCGTCTTAGTTAAAACTATCGGTTGAGCCCCAAAATTTTTTTTCACCTATATTTAAAAGTGAAAAAAACCATTTTTTTAAAAAATACCCAGAATTAGCTAGCTTTTTCGCCCACCCAATTTTTAAATAGCTAAAAAAAAAAAGAGGGAGTCAAGGAACTTGCAAAATATAAACAGGGGGGTTTACCTCCGAGTGAATCAACTTTTATTTTTTCTATTTTTCAGGGGTTTTAAAAAAACACATAAAAATTTTGGAATATTTCGATAACTCGATTTTTTAAAGATTTGCTTTTAAAGAAAAAATTTGGGGGTTTTTAATTTTTTTTTTAGATTGAACCAATTATTATTTATTTTATAATATTTTTTATGTTTTTTTTATTTAGGGGTTTGTGAAAGTTCGGGGGGGTTTTTTTCAATAAGGGGAAAGGGTTATTTTAATAATCTAATTTATTGCAATTTTAAAGTTTTTTAAAATTTTTTAAACCCTTTTAAGGGTTTGATAAAAAATTTTTTTTGGTGATTGATCCAAATAATGATGTAGTTTATTCCCTTTTATTTTTTTTTTGTTTTTTTAAATTTCCCAAAAATTGCGTAAACTCAACTGTTCTTAAGGCAATGTGTGAGCATCGTGTTAATGCTCTTTTCCCGCGGTGTTCTTTGAATACCGTTAGAATTAAGAGAATAAAATATGAGTCCTTATAGTGTTTCGGTTATATTGCCACGTGCCTATTTAAAAAACAGGGCAATTTTCTCTACAAAGGGATAGCACGGAGGGATAAAAATTCAATTATTTGCAGTCAAATTATGATAATTCGGGGGTTTTTTGAAAAAATCATAATCTATCCCCTAGTTAGAACCCACTAAATGAAATTTTTGGGGGCGATAATTTTTTTTTATTATCACTTGCACAGTTCGCTGGCCTTTGGGGATTTGTGACGTCATATGATTGAGTGAGAACACGACCAATTTTTTAACATACGACCACGAGAGAAATTTAAATTAACAACCCCCCCCCCCCCCCCCCCCCCCCCCCCCGGGGTTTTTGAAAAAACCTTTCTTGCTTTTTATAACAAAATCTAAAGATGAAAAAACGAATAGAGATGTAATCTGAAATTTTTTAAAAAGCGGGAAATTTAATTTGAAGATAGATTTAAATAACTTCTTTACTAACAATAATTTGAAGAAAATTGCCGGGTTGGGGGGTGATAGAGAGGGGTAACATAGAAAAAATTTGGTGGCATAGGATTTTTTTAAAAAAGCTCCCCTATTACTTTTAACAGTTTTAGTTTAAGAAAATGAATATTCCATTTTTCCACTCCCCAACCTAGGGGGGCCTAGTTAGCTAAGGGCGCTAGTTCGTGTTAAGTGGGGCTTTTTTAGGACGGTGGGGATCAAGTTTGGAATCTCAGTTGTGTGTACTGAGAGTGACTATCCTAAATGGTTTTTCACTCACCTCCACACAAATGGGGGTTCACTTCCTCAAAAATTAAATTTCCCAATTCCAAACCATTAACGTAACCCAGTTTTTAAGCTTTATAACACGAATGGGTAGTAAAACGCGGTGCTATAATTTTTTTTTATTTACATTTTCAATTTTTGGGGGCCCCAAATTTTTTTTCCGCTATTTTGAATCCGCTATTTTTAATTTGTATATAATGTGGTAAGAGACAAAATACAATACAATACTGTTTTTTAAATTTCATGCAAGCAAGAAATATTGCAGGCATTTATATTACCCCCCAGGGATAAATTTTTAAAAGGGGAAAGCCCTAAAAAAAAATGCTTTTAGGATTTAAAATGACGGTCTTTTTTGGAAAAATAGTGTTAAGTTTTTTTTTAAATATGTATGTAGGGTAACATATCTTTTTTAATAACGTTTTAGTGCTGAAAATAATGGTACTTTTTTATGTTTGATTGAAAACTACCCTTATTTATTAATTTATTCATTTTGGTGCCCCGGCAGTCTAGAGGTAAGGCGTTTTGGGGGGGCTGAGGGTCCAGGGTTTAATCCTTGATCCCGAAAACCCGATTTACCTGAAAGCCAAAAAAACCCTTTCCCCCCCTCTGACAAGGGCGTGTATTTAATCACAACTTTTGAATGGGGGAATGCCCAGGCCTCCCCCGTGGTTAGGATTCCACGTTTAAAAATGTAGGTCCTTCATTTTTATATCATAATTTACCCTACCATTTCACATTAGTGTAAGTGCTACAGTCCCCAAAAAAGGGAATTAAACGTTTGGGGCTAATAATAAAATTTTTAAACATTTTTCAAAAAGATTTTGATTTTAATATTTAAAAAACTTATGTTGTTTGATTTTCATGTGACACCCTTTACTCCATACTAATTTGGCACTCATGAACACAATTTATAACCTTAAAAAAGGGGGGTGGTATTAATTAATTGTAAAAGTGAAAAAAAATTAAAATAATGTAAAACATTTTAATTTTTTGCATTTTTTAAGTAATACTTGCACCGTTGGCAACGACCAACAAGGGGTTTTTTTCAGGCCATGTTGTTTTGCTGTGAAGTATTGTTTCTATAAATAGATACCTATATTTTTATTATGTATGACAAAATAAAAAACATCTTTCAAATTTTCTGCTGGTGCTCTTCCTTCTCTGGCAACTGAATCCTATTCCCCTCCAGAGAAACAATCCCTATACAAAGGGTTTGGGGTGTAAAGTAATTTAAAATTTTTCCCCAAAAAGCTTTCTACTTTTGGCTTCAGGTACTGAATCTAATAACAATTTTTCCTTTTTCCCTAGCTTTTGTTGGATATCTTTGGGATCGAAACTACCAGTTTTTCAAAGAATGCCAAAAAATGCCCCCATTTTTTTTCCTTTTCAATCATTTACATTATTCTCGTTGGGGGTTTCACACAAAGGATTTTCAAAAACTTATAAAAAAAAACCCCCTTTTTTTAAAACAACAAATTAAAACAAATTTTGTTTAAAAAAAAAACACATAACCCTTCTCTGATCTAGCGATCGACTTTAAGGGTCATGAACAGTGCAATGCTGAAATAAAAGGCAGTGTTTTGGAAAAAATTTTCTTTTTGGGAAGATCTAGCTGCATTGTGACTTTGAACAATTGCTGCACCCGAAATATCCTGACTTGTTTTCAGGTTTAACAAAGAAGTTTTAGTCAAGAAGTTCATCACCCTTTAACAGTATGAGGCTAAACAATGAAAATTTTTGGCGAAGAAAAACCCGCTTTGAAGGAATTTTTTTTCACTATGGCAGCCCATCTTAGAGCGATATTAAAACCTCATTACTTTTAACACTTACTTTTTTTTTTCAAAGGGGTCATTTTGAAAAGAATTACGGGCCCAACTGAATAAAAAAAGGGTTTTTAAGAGTGTTTGGGTTTTTTTTATTAAAATGCGTTTTAAAAAAAGTCCAACGAAAAATGTTTTTTTCCCCCCAGGGAAAAAACACGATCAAGATTTTCTCAAAGAGGGGAAAATAAAATTATCTAAAAAAAAAAGTTTAGTCCCACAATAATGATGTTCATCTGCTATAAACTTTTTTCCCCTTTTCCCAGCCGATTCATGAAATGGTATTAGACCACGGCCCTAAGTTACTGTTTCGGGAAAAAAAAAGTCTTGAATTTCATGAGAAGTTTTTGCATTTTGTTTTGGGAAAGATCATAATTATGATATTTTTCTGTGTACAAAATTGCAAAATTCTTGGTGAAGACAAGTTGTTAACATTGCGGGCTTAAACACAGAACCCGGGTGGGAAAGCTCAACGTGTTTTTCCTGAAAAGGAAAAAAAAAAAAAAAAAAGGGGGGTTTTTTTTGGTTTTAGTATTTTTGAAGGTTAAAGAAGTGACTGATGTTTAAAAACATTCAATAGTCATATTTCAAAAATCTGATTTCGAGGTTGAAAGGGTTTTTTTAAAATGGTTTGATGTTTTTTTTTAGGCCCATTGACTGTCAAAGGGAAAGTCACTGAGTAAAGTAGGGAATATACTTCTCTGCCCTAAAAAAGATCCCCAAAAAAACATCCCACCTTTTACTGAAAGTTTGAGAACCCACATCCTACGTTCTCTCTTGGGGGCTGGACTTTTGTCAAAAGGGGCGATTTTTATCAGAAATTATAATTTTGGGCAAGTCCTTAGGAAAGGGTTTGGTTTTAAAAGTGTATGGAAACGTGGGTTCCAAGGTGGAGCAGCCTCTCACCAATATCTGATGCCTGCCGGGATCTTGTGATGTGTGAGGGGGGTGTTGGTCTACCCTGCTCCCTGATATGCACACATTGCAGAGGGCTCTTCTGGAGTTTTCGAGTGAGAGTTTACTTTTACTTACTACTACTGGCCCCTTTTTCCCCCCGTCCCCCAAACTCACAAGGCATCAAACTAAAATATAATTTAAGGGGGGAAGGGTTGTAAATCCCCCATGCAACCTTAATAATTCCTCCAGCTTGTAAATTTATACTCAATGTAGGTATTTTTTTTTGTTTTTTTTTTTGTGTCAAATAAAGAAGTGGTTAAAAAAGTTTAGGGTTTTTTGGGTTTGCAAATTACTATTCTAAATAAAATCCCTTTTTACTGGATTTTAAGCTTCCCTTTTTTTAAAAGAATCATTCTATTTGTCTATTATTTTAAAAGGTAAGTAAAGGGAAGATAAAATAAAATAAAAATTTTGAATGTTATGTTTTTTGTAAGTGTGGCGTAGCTAGCTACGCTACATGATAACGGTTTTATTTGCAATTACTTGGAGCGTGACACCCGCAATAACCCTAAAATTTGCTTTTCCAAGTACAAAAAACCCCAAAATAAAACCCGCGGAGTTTAGCCCTAAAAAATCATTTATTTTCCCTTTCTTCCCGAAAAGGCCCCGTAAAGTTAAATCATTTTGGTTTTGGGGACACAGGGGTTTGCCAAAATTCCCCTTTTTTGAAACCCCCCCCTCTGCCCTTTTTCAACATTCGAATCTGTCCCCAAAGCCCAGGTGAGATACCAAGGGGAAAACCAAATTAAAAGCACCCCTTTTGGGGTTTTGCTCACAAGAGCTGGTAAGCTGGGGTCAGTCAAAGCAAGTAGGTCCACCCCAACCCCGGAAAAGAGCACCCCCCTGACAGATCCACAAGAGTCGCTCATATAAAAACTGTGTTTTTGAAAGGGGGGTTTACCACTCTCCCAAAAAGGGTTTTGTTATTCGGGGTTTAGCTTTAAAAATTTAAAACAGGGGGGAAAGGGAAAAAATGGTCGGGGGTTGGTCAAAAAGGGCCCCTTTTGGGCAAACATAAACCCCGAGGGGCCGGGGGTTTTTTTGGGGGAATTGGGTTCCCCCCTGAAAAAAAAATAATATTCCCCAAGGAAAAGGGACAGGAAATTTTAGAGGTCAAAATTTTTAACTTCCCTTTTCTCTTTAAATTCTTTGAGCATACTGCAATTTTTGGGGGGCTTACCCCTTGCCTGGCTGGCTGCCTGATGTAAAAGGGCCCTATGGTTGCAGAGATGGAACGGCTTCAAGTTCACGAAGGGGGACGAATGGCCTGAGGGAAAAGGCCAAAAGCCTTGGCAGTTGGGGAAACCAAAAGTGACCTGACCCCCTTCTAAAAACCCAAAGACTTGAGCGTTGTTAGGAGATCAAACCCCTCACCCCGGGCCGAGGTTTCCCTTAAAAGCGCGTCCCAAAAAACCCCTGAAGGCCCCTATTCCCTCTGGTCGAGGATCTCCCCAAAGACCACCTTTCATACTTCAACCCTTAAACCACTTTCCCAACCCTACTACCACTACTTCACCCCCTCCACCCCTCAAATCTTTTTCCCCCCTCGACCCCATTTCCGAAGCCCTACCCCAAAACTGAGACTGCCAAGTTAAATTGTATTTAGCGCTCAAAGGATATAGGATAGATTTTGGTTTTTCTTCATAAAGCCTCTTGAGGAAGTCCAACTTCCCCAGGGGCAATAAAGGCCACCTTCATGGAGAACTCATCCTATAGCGGGTCCCCTATGGAACACACTTGAAAGAGGATAAAAATTTTTAAGGAGATCATTTCACTCGGGAACGTTAGTTGAGTTTCGAAGAAGCTGATCTAGAAATTTTCCAGGCAAGGCATCGTCGATGAAAACAGTAGGAGAACCCAACTACCCCCCAAATAGGGTTTCCCCCTTAAAATAATTTTTTCATCTTTGAAGGGACCGGCATTGGGGCCTGAAGGGCCAAAAACATCCCCTTCTCACTTCAAAACCCAAACCCAGGGAAACATCGTCTATCCACTGGTAACCCCTATCGGCCCAAGCTTATCATTTCTCCACTTACCTCCACAACGTTTTTCGATGGGCCCAAAGAAGCAGACACGAAGCATTGTAGATAAGAACGTTTTAAAATGATGGTGATTTACCCTAAATCCCCTTTTTGGGGGCCCAGGGTTATGGTGATAGGGGGATTTCTCCCCCCACCAAAATCAACGTGGGGCCCGGGGACCTCTGGGATTCCAATATACCCCCCTTTGTTACTTCCCCTTTCTACCGCAATCCTCGACTTCGTTGTCACCAGAGAGAACAAATGCCAATTGGGCTGAAGTACTAGTGGAGTTTAACAAAGATCATAATTTCCCCTCTTGTGAACCGGGAACTGAGGTGTCTTTTATTTACCCCCCTTCTTCCCAAAATATTACCTTTTAAAAGTAATGAGGGAAAGGTTTACAAATATGTTGAAGAGGGATTTGGTACCACCCACTTTTGAAGGCGCAGAAAATCGATCAAGTGGGGGTTTCATAACTTTCCCCCATCAAGGGAAACACTCAAATTTTTTACACCCAGGCGTGTCATAAGAGGGTGCCACAGGCTTCCATTGCAATTCTATTGTAAACAAGTCCGAGAGAAAAATTGCTGAGAAAAACTTGGAAAACCCCAAGGGATCCGGGGAACCCAAAGTCATTTGGGGCGGAGATTTTCCCAAAATATCAAAAAATTTCAGGGGGAAAACGCTTAAGAAACCTGTGCGTACAGGACTGGGCCTTGTGGAAGATGCGAGGGACTTTATGTGGTTCCCCGAAACAAATTTCTATCTCAGGAAAAATGGGGGGGACAACTCAAACCCGGGAAAACGATGCATTGTGATCATCATAAGAACTATTTGTAATAACTACAGCCTGTGGACATAAACACGTGGGGAAAGGCCCTGGATGCGGTCCCTTATAATCCTAATGAAACCCAAAACCACAAACGCAAAAAAATCTATCAAATTTCTACCCTTTCGCAAACAAAGCCCCTGGACCGGGGAAACAGAAACGCAAAACCCCAGAAAACTTCCCTGGGAGACAAGGGCCCCACTTTTTCTAGTTAAGGTTTCCATTTTTTTTTCCCAAAGACTTTCTCCCAACCCTTGGGGGCACCAAACCAAGTCAGAATCACTAATGGAATGCCTCAAATTTCCCCCGTGGCACTTTTCCCCTTTAGTCTGATAAGAAACATATTTTAAAAACCCCCGACAATCATTTTCACTGTATAGGAAACACAGCTATAGTAGAGGAATCGTGTAGGGGTAATTTAGAGGAAACCCCAAAATAATCACCAGACGCTATCGGAGAGGTAGTTTAGCCCCTGGAGGATGAGTATAATGTGGAAAAAGAGCACAGAAGTGCTCCCCACATGGGGATAAACCATTAGGGGCCCAGCTGTCTACACTGTTCGGAGACCATATCAGATGGCAAACAGTACAAAATTTCCCCAGGACTGACGCTGGATTCCAAACTGACCGGGGAACTAGACTTTATCAACAACAAACCCAAAGGTGGGGAAAGGCTAGGGTGTTTGGGGCCCATGCTTAATAGGCGTAGCAACCTGCCCCAGGGGAAATGGACTGAAAATATACAAGCAGTTGCATTAGCCATCCCTCGATTATATATTCCCACTTAGGGCCACTTGGTGGACGCGCATATAGGAAGGATGCGAGCTTTCCAGAACCGATGTCTGAGGAGTATTGTGGACGTCCCCGATACGTCCGCAACGTGACGTTGCAATGCGACTTGGAGATGCGCACCACTAAAGAAAACTTCTGGAAGATTGTCCTGGTCTTCTTACGGTGCTACCAATCCTTTTATCCAGGGGGTCTTAAATTACTCTATCGACCCTGGCGTGTGCCAACGACATTCCAAGTTTGCTCAGATTGGAGAGAAGTGTAAAATATTATCAGAGGAAGGCGCTCCATCACCCCCCCATAGTGCTGGTTACCACACTATCTCTAAAAACCCCATTTCCAGTTTGCCAATTTAATTCATCACATGAATTAAAATGCGTTTTTCTCCCATGTTTCATAAATTTTCTTGAAATGCAACAACTCGCCCTTACAGTTCAATCAACTTTCATGGTGTGACCAATTGGTCAATACATGATGGAATCTTCTCTTGTTCTTTTCCCTTTCAGGGAATAATAGTAAAATATCATTGTTAGTAATTAATTTTGTTAATCTTAAAAAATTCCTTTGAGATTTTTTTACAGTAATGATTTCTTATTGTAATATGTGTAGTATAGCGTCAGGAGTAAATTTTTGGTGGCCCTTTCACCCCCCTGATCTGATTGGCTGAATTTTGGGCACGTGACCACGCCCCCTAACTCATTGATTAGTTGTTGGTTTCAACCCTCCACTCCTCCTGACCCCGCTCTCCCTCCATGGTCCCCCTTCCTCCTGACCCCCTATCCAGTGTTCCAGACATGTTGGTGCTTGTATTTTCTTTTTTTTATTATTTTATTTGTGCTCATTAAAAATTTTTAAAAAGTGCTCATTTTTATTTTTATTAGTGCTCGTTTTTTTTTTATGGCTGGGTAGGATTGGGATGTATGCAGGTATTTATTTATTTTATGGCAATCCACAGGTCGGATGCTCCTCACGTGGCATATCGGCATCTCTGACTAAGGGAGGGAGCACTCAGCACGACCTTTCCCGCGGCGGGCGTAGCATTGAATGTGACCAGCCTGAAAGGGGTTTCCCTATATGGACTTCCTTTCTCTTTCCTCCTCCAAACGCCTCTACTCGTGAGGTAACGTGCAATCCAGGGCACAGGCGCTCCTCCCTCGGAATTGGAGTGAACATGGAGCACGAAGCTCTCCGATGGCACCGCAGGATAGAATGCGACCACTGACCGGTTGGCAGCTGTTTGCCACCTTTCACTTTTCCTTCACTCACCCCCCTTCCTTACATCACAATGAACTAAGTTACACTGACTGCTCCCTCTTGAAAGACTCTGTTAGACTGCATCTCAATTCCCCCTTTCCCCCTTAGCCTCCTTCAAGGCATGTGTCTAAAACCCCATGTGTTGAGCTTATAAGTAAGTAATAAGTGATACTCAAAGGACAGTGGTATCTCAGAGGGGTAGGGGGAAAAAGGGTTTATTTTTTCTTATAACACCTTTAGCATTCATGTGGTTTTAAGGACAGTGGTATCTCGGGTGTATATAGGGGTAATTATCGATAGTGTTTTTCGAGGCGGGGATGGTTCCAGGGGTAGGGTGTGTGATGATGAATTTGGGTGTTTCAGGAAGGGCGCGCGTGTTTTTTCTCTTTCTTCTTTCATAATATAGTCTAAACACAGGGCCACGTGGAATCCCCGTGGGTGAGCACAGAAGAGTTAATTTTTTTTTTTAAAACTCTCTATAGCAGGGTATAGGATTTTCCAGGACGGTTATATCTCCGGGGGGGTTTAGAGGGTTATTGATCGGGGTTTATAGGGGCGTGGGATTGTTCGGGGGATGAATTGGGAGGGGCTGGTGACTCGCGCGCAGATTTGCTCAGCGTGATGGGGGGGGAATTCAAGGACACCTCCCCCCCCATCTACGTGATCTTCGGTACAGTGATTATTATAAAATCTCTTCATAATTCTTACTTGGATCTTCAACTTTGGAACTAAAAGGGTTTAAAAAGATAGCTTCTTTTTTCTATGCGTAAATTCTTAAGATGATAACAATACATAGGTAAAATCTTTCCCTACAGTAATTATTACAAAATCTCTATATTTCGAGATATTGTCTTAAAAGGATACCCTCCTAACTCTAAGTAAAGTCTTTCTCTCCCCTCTCATCTTTCTTAATGGGATAGTGAACTTTGGAATAAAGGTTAAATAAACAGTACAACTTTTTTTTTAAAACGTGTATTTTTAAAATTTCAAAGACACTACATATATTCTGTAGATGATTAAAAAATCTCGTTCTCTCTCAAAATATATAGTCTTTTAGTAACACTACGCTCACCGCCATCGTCTAACGATACAAACTATCTTGCGTACAATGATTTTAAAAATCTCTCTCTCTCTCTTTGGTAAACATACGCTTCACAATCATCATCTAGATATAGGCTCGCGCCAAAGAAGGATTCAGAGGAAAAGTCTGCCGCACACTTACCCCTTGAATAAACTCTTACGTGTTATAATCTAGATATATCAACCTCATCGTAAAGCGTTAAAGCGACGCCTATACCTCGCAACAAAGTTTATACCGGAAGACGGACTCTTCCTATTAATCAAGCGCGATTATGTTCGGCTCGTCCTCCGCTTTATTAACCTCTTCACTCCTTCTAGTTGACGAAAAGTTGTAGGTTCAGTACTTTTCAAGCTCAGAGATGCACTTGACTCGATCGTATTCCTCGCGCTCGATCTGGTCCAACACCCTGCACAAAGCGTCATCCTTGGGGTGGTATAATGATTTAGAGTAAACGTACACGTCCTTGATGCGTAGACCCTTAGGTTCCTCCAACAGACTGATTATAGCGTTGTTTTAACATAATTCGAGGGGCCGCAATGATGCAACGGAAAGTATCAGGTAACAGCGTACCCTGTCTCTGAGGTAATTCTCTACCTGCATCGTGATCATTGTTGCGTACAGATAAAGAGTAGGTCATTTTCTTGAGCCGCATGTCAATTAGTTCGACTATATAATGTACACGGGCCCATATAAATACGGACCAGTAAGTGTCATGAAGCGAAAAAGGGGAGGAAGATTGTTGGATAAGATAATCAATAATCTGGGCCCTTTGGGTGCATATACCTGGATACCAGTAGTGTGTGGACCCGGAACCAAGTTGGAAAAACAATAGAAACGAGGTGACCCGGGAAAAAACGAATTAGATCGTTACTGTATGGAACATGATATCGCTACTCCAAGGTGAAATATCTTTCGGGACGTCGTACCACAGATCGCGAACTTACCGAGAAAGCGTGGAAAAGATTACTCGCACATGACTCGAAGCTGAGTGAGAAAGCTCCCCCGTAGGTTTTTGTCAACACGATGAAGCCTAAAGTCAAGATAGGATCAGGTTTGAAGAAGAAAGGATCCGTAATCAATGGCGTGCTAATAACGGCGTTCTACTACAAACCCAATGGAAAAAGAAAGGTGGAACCCTATCTTTATCCTCTGATCAAGGGGCTTGAGACCATCATGGAGGAGCCACTGAATCACGAAGGTTGTAAAAAGTCCCAAAGCAAGTACGAAAAAAATTTAACGGGCTCAGAGACATAAAAGTACGCTCGAGGCTATGCCATGGGGAAAGGGATGTATATACGGCCTTACTCGATAAAATGACTACCTAAACGTGCCCTGAAACGGATCCATGCAAAGTACGCTAACAAGTTAAAATTTCTTTTTTAGGGGAGTATTTGCGAAAGACGCTTTACCAACGGTCCACCTAAAATGAATAGAGAGCGCCATATTAATCTCATTAAAGATAGCGGAAAGGGCACACATTGGGTAGCGTATAAGAAAATCGGTTTAGTGGGCGGAATACTTCGATAGTTTCGGTTATCTAAGACCACCATTCCGATAACTCGGGGGAATACCTATCACCTACAATGATACACGGTATCAAGTGTACGGGACCGTTTTTTGCAGCCGTCTTTGTTTAAATTTTTTAAATACTAGGCTGAAGTTCGATTCAGTAAAAATGTCTACGACATCTACACTGATGGGTCAGAGTTCAAATCTGAAGAAAATTACTTCCCACATATCCTGCTCAGATAAAATAACCGCAAAGAAGAATGGTTCATCGGACTGATCAATCTGGCAAAGTTAAATTCCTTACCGAACATTGAACAAAAGTAAAGATAAATTTTATTCTGATGTAAAGAGTATACTGTCCCTCCGGGTACCTATGAACTGAAGGTGTTTTGACAAATTCTAGCGTAGAGAAGTCTCGAGTAGCGTGAAGCACTCTATCCATCGGTAACCCTTTTGAACCCTTAAAGGTTTTATCACTTGCAAAAGCCGATTGTCTTTAACCCCAAACCCGGATTTGCATCCCCCGCTAGGGGTTTAACTCCCTCTTCTTTCCCGCGGGCAAACTCGCATATCTGCCAATACCTGAAAATCCCTCACTGAATGTGATTTGCGTAGAATGTAAATGGCTAGCGGGTCTTACCCAATGGAGAACGAGCATAGCTTGCACGGTTCGTTTGCCGCCCTGGGGGGTTATAAGAAGTGGAAGTCCCGAAAAATATTTACTTCGGGTACGGGATGTAAAAGAGTCTATCGCGATAAAATTTCGACAATGAGTGGATATTCACCAGCCGCCAAATAAATCTATATAGTGAGGCAAACACCCCTTTACGAGTGACCAGTTGGAACCATTTATCATCAGGATGACACTTACGAGTTATTTTAAAGCTGTTCAGGTTAGGGTACAACGCATTTCATAGAACGTACTTTGAAAGCTGAAACGTTAAAAATTTTTAAATCGTGATTCCTTGAAACCCGTACCAAATATTTTCATGATCACTTTAAATCCCCCCATTCTTCCAAAATTTTATTTTTCCCCGAATAACGAAAACGCTCTCTCCCGTGAACGGATGGGTCTCTCTACGTTCAACAAGGATTCAAGAAAAAAAATTTTGTCGTCAACGCGCTTATGGATTACTACGCTCAGGGTTCGGTTCATGAAATTTAAATATTTATCCAGCATGACTACTCCACAAAAAAGCCCCAGTCAAATGACGAACCATCAGAATATTATTTTTCCGAAAGGCTTTTCACAAATATGGAAATGAGATTTTGTTTATGGCATCTTGTTGATGGGTGTTAGGGGCGTCATCAAAACGATTCTACATTTTTTGTACCCTTTGCCTTATCTACAACCCCTTTGAAACTTGATCGTAAAAGCCCCCCCTTGAAGTGGCGGTACTCGGAGATATCTGAAATTACATTTGTGTACATCCCTTAAAAAAAATAAGTGACTGACGCTTATTTTTCCAGTTAAGCAAATTTTGTTCGGGATCCCGAGTTCTTGGTAAAAGTACACCTCCAGGTCCCATATACGAAAAACCTTTTTTTCATTGCTGCTTAACTCTGAGAATTTAAAAATGTATCCTCCCCTTGAGGGGGTGTACCCTTTTCCGCACCAAATTTTATCACGTACTTTAACCTTCAAATTTGTTTTTTGGGCAGAAAAGTGCAGACTCTATTCAAAATTGTCAAAAACCCCTCTTTGTGTTTAAAGTTTGTTGCGGATTTTTTAACCGAGAAAGATTTTTGTCCCCCTGAAAGATAATTTCGGTTCCATTCACTCTTATCATGAAAATAACAGTTGGCGCTTTTCCCTTGCAGACTTACAGGAAAAAACACTAGTGTTTTAGAGTTGTCGTAATGTCAATAAGTGTCAATTTCCCTGTGTTTTGCGTACAAATTAAAAGGATATATCGTTTAAATATTTCAAAGCGTTCTATATTCTTTGAAGGGACGGATTCCCTCAAGTGTCGTACGTCTTGAAAATAGGGAAAAACGACAAACGTTTAGGGTTTTCCGTAGGTTCAAAGAGGCCCCCAATACAAATCGGGGGAACAAAGCCTTCTTCAGATTGCACATTTATCAAAAGCTCTAGGTTTTGGCTATTATTTCAGGGATTTGAACCCGAACCCCAACCCAGAACTGAGTTTTTAAAGATATTATTTTAATTTCCAACGGCCGTATATATCCTCCCCAGTCTTATAGACGAAGCCCTCAAACTGAGCAAGAAAGGGGAGGATCACGTTTTTTCGTATATCTCCTCCAAGATTGCTGGAACAAATATATAACATAGCGTCGAGTTGAAATAACCTTTTTTAATTCACTTCGGTCGGAAAACTAAACTTGCAGATGAGGATGCCATTTACCTTTATAGAGTTTTTTGCTAATGATTATTTTATCGTATTTGCGTAAATATCCCCACACGCAACGAAAAACTGAAACTAATATTCATAGGATAGTTCATGGTAATAGAGTTCGTCTTTATGCATCAGATGTACGCCTGTTCAATAAGTTGATATAGAGCCCCAGCGGTTCCGGGTAAAGTCTAGGCTGTGTAAATCCTATCCCTAGGTTTTGCGACAGGGTCATAATTTTGTATCTGTGCTTCTATATCACCCTGCCCCAGTATCAGTACGCTCGAGGTCTTAATCTGTCCAGATATATGTTCTATGTAAGCATTAAATACCCCCCATCACGTCGAGTGATATCATGTCCAGGTATACAATTAACAGTTTCTCATCATAAACTTAATTCATCGAGGTATACACTTTATTCCGTTAGTCTCCCGGGGTTGCGATGATAGGAGATCACAGGAAATCTCGTTTTGCTAGTGGTTACGACATTGTTCTAAGGTCGTTCTATGCTATGCAGGGAATCTAAAAAAATTTCCCCTCCACGCATTAATCCCTTCATCGCTGCACGAGTGACTTTTGAAACAGCTATTAAACCAGGAGCGCGTCGTTAGTTTACACCAGATCATGAAGATATGATATTTAATATTAGCAAGCAGAAAAGCAATTTATAAAATTTTTAGAGAAGTTTAAACCCCAAAACTTTATAACATTTAGTTCATATATGACATAACCCTTTTTTTAAATTATTTAAAACCGTTAAACGAAATAAGGACATTTAATAAAGAAGTATAGGTTTTTATACTATAGCATTTTGAATAATTTGGTTGTAAATTAAGACTTGTAAAACGATACAAAAAATTTATACGTAAGCTTGTTTCCCTAAATGCCACACACCACATGCACTAGTGTAGATTAAAGCAAAATTAATGATTTAAAAATTCGGTTTACCTATGTACAAATTGCCCTTTTTGGTATAAGAAAAAATAATTAATCATATTTTTAACATTTAATTCATATTTTTACTCTCATAAAGAGAAATTATTTGAAAACACTACATCTTAGCATACAATTCATATATTGTAAAGGTATTTGATTCACAAAGTTTTGGGTACAAGTAAAATAATTATCAAATTTTCTGTAAATTTTTATTGAAATTAGCTCGGAGAAATTCAAAATTTTTAAAAAAAAA